>JANAVB010022999.1:19236592-19296732 GCA_029216955.1 Iris pallida | reverse complement strand
ATATATATATATATATATATATATAATTATATATATATATATATATATATATATATATACAATCTCCATAATCTCTATAAAAAAAATATATCATATACAATCTCCATAAACTCCAAATAACATTTATTCGACAAAATAATATAACCAATAATAATAAAATAATATATATTAATAACCTCAATAACAATAATAATAATAATAATAAAAAAATTCAATAAACCAATAATGGTGTATATATTATGTACGGTCTAGTAATCCCAAAAATGCACAAGGACTATTTTATACAAATATTATTGAATATCAATTAATAAGGATATTATAATATTTAATTAAGAATACTTAGAAAATATTCATTAGATCATTAAAATGGAATACGACACCATCATACCAAAATACATCAACACGAATGTCCTTGGACGTACCGCATGACTACATGGGCTTGGACTTGTTTGGGTCCAATCTGGTCTAATTTGGTACAACCGGGTTCCCTAAAACTCAATAATTAATAAATAAATAAATCTTCGATAAGGGTTAGTCATAACTTGGCCTGGTTTTCCTAGTTAGGACATCACTATGGCTCGGTCATCCCTACTATGGCTAATACTCTAGTCAAGGCACGCCACTGCACTATCCGTTCCATGATTTCTAATCGTCTGGTACTTCAAAACTCAACCATGGCTAAGGTCATCTACCGTAAGAATTAACTAAATAATTAATTCTAAAATTCTAAAAATCACCATTTAAATAAAATAAGTAATAATAAAAATATTTTAAAATTTTCGGGAAGGGGAGCTACAGACCATCATTGGAGGATGAACTTGCTTCAGCTTCATCGTCAGCTTCGTTGTCGTCATCCTTAGAAGGCTGAGATTGGTAAAGTACCGAATCTCCATAGTAGGCTTCGATGCCCTTAAAAGGATCGACATCGACAAACTCCGTCTTTACGACGTCGTCGCTGTTGACGTACTTGAAGCACTGGTGAAGTATGGAAGGAACGATCATGTTCTCGTGTATCTATGGACGTCCCAACAAGACGTTGTAGGATACATCGGCATCGATCACATAGCAAGAAACCTCCGTTCGGAGATCACCGATCTGGCACTTGAGACGGATCTTACCCAGCGGGTGGCTTCCCCCAACATTGAAAGCCATGATAGTTGTATTGGTTGCAGATAGCTTGTGCAGAGGGATTCCTAAAATTTGAAGCAAACTTCTAGGAATGATGCTGAGAAAGGAACTTGGATCGATATGCATCTGATCCACCTTAATCGCCCCGATATACCCTGTATAGTACAGAGGTCTATCATGACGATTATTTTTGAGTAGCATGTCCTCATGTAAAAAGGTGATGTTGGGCGCCACTTCCATAGTACTGTAGCAGTGAGGACAGGAGACAGGGTCTTCAGCGGGGGCTTTGACTTCAGCGAGATAAGAGTCGACATGTAGTAGTGCCTCACTTAAGGTCTTCCACATTTTTTTGGAGAGTCATAATATATCGAACAGAGACAACCTGGCAGGTGTTTTGGCCAGCTGTGCCAGTATGTCAAAGTTGTAAGGCCGACCTATGCCTTCGGGAGCTGGCGCCTTCAGAGACTTATCAAATTGCGTCTCCTTATGCTTGGCTTTATTGGCAGTCGAAGGCTTAGATGGGCTGGCTTCTGAACTTATGGGGGCAACAGGAGCTTGAGAAGGTACTGCTTCTTCTTGTGCGGGGTCGTAAGTCCGTAGGTAAGCCTTCCCCGATCGCGTCTCGCCAGATAGAACTTCGTAGATGGGAGAAGACACCATATGGAATGCCTTATATTTTTTGCCTTTTTTTTGCTTTGGGAGATACCACCCCCTACGTCATTTCTTGTACAAGGTCCGGATGGACCCACATGATTTCACCACGTTCAGTCGTGAGTGGCACCAAGGTTGAGTTGTGAGTTGGCAGCAGGTTGACGACTTCCATTATTGCCTTGGGGATCGGAATCACGTCGTCTGGGACTTCTGTGGGAGGAAAGTCACCAAACTGAAGAGAGATCATGTTAGAAAATACGACCTTGTCTTCAGCTATCACTTGGCTGTCGATAAGCTGTTGTATCTTCTTCTTCAGGATGATACAATCCTTGGTAGAGTGATGCACGTACTAATAACAAAGACAGTACTTGGGATCGTTGAGTTAGTTCGCCTCTGCAGGACGTCGTGGTGGAAGCAATGTCAGTTTATTACCCTTCGTCAATGTGTAAAAAATGGTAATGACATCATCTTCGTCAAAGGAGAAAGTCTCCTTAGGTTTGTCAGAAGCACCCTGAGAATTGGAAGCTCCCTTGGAAGTGTCAACCTTCAAGACTTCTTTCCTTTTACCCCCACGGACAGGGATAGTTTGAGGATGCTTGCCTTTGTCTTCAGATTTGGGTATTTTCAACCCCAGTAATTCCAAATTAGGGATGTCATTTTCAGCAACATCAGCGGCCCCAATAAAAGCGGGCCATGTATCATACTTATGTACACCTAGACAGAACTTCACTGTAGGAAGGAAATTATGTCGACAAGTATCCATAAGTTCTGAGTCAGGTATGCCGAAAGGCATCTTCAACGCTAGCCGCCTGAAGTGTTCGATGAAAGCATACAGACTCAGTCCTCCTTTACTTGGTCTTGATGAGGGTGGACATACTAACATGCATGCCACTCTCGTAAAACCTGTTGAGGAACAACCTCTCCAAGTCTTTAAAAGAATTGATACAACCGTCAAGCAGACTACAGAACCATTCAAAAGCTACCTCCTGCAAGGTGCTAATAAACAGCTTTGACAAGAACGAATTGTCCCTGGGTAAGTGTAGAGTCTGTGTGTTGAAGTATGTCATGTGTTGACGAGGAGAAGTTATCCCGTCAAATGAATTAGCGTCAGCGGCTTGTAGTTAGGAGGGTAAGTAGCATTCTTCCATTCAGGAGGATAAGGTTGAGATATCCCCATCTTTTGAAGCTCGTCTTTGTGTGAGATGGTGTCGAGACGGGCAACCAGAGAATCAATTACATCCTGTTGATTGAGCAGGTGTTGGGAAACGGCTGATGTACGGTTGTCAGGCATCGTTGGTGAAGGACTACCCCCAGTATTTGTAAGATTTGGAGGAGGCACAACGGAATGATACTCATTTGCAGTGAAGGAGGGTTGTTGCTATGAGCCGGACTAACGTGAGCCGAGACATTTTGTTGAGGTGGAGGAACAGCCCCAGCCGCTTGGACCGCCATGATACTGGTAAGCATATCAGTGATCTTGACAAATGTTGTTTCAAGACCCTCTAGCCGTTTGTTGGTCTGATCACTGGATTCTTCAGGTCTTTCTCCATCCACCATGTATGTAGATAACATGCAAGGACGAACAGAGGAAACAGTACAACTAGTGCTGATACTGTCTGTCTCTGAGTTGACAAGTCCCTCATCTTCAGGTAGGGGAGGTAGATAGTCGCCGTCAGACTCGGAGAGGCCATCATCGTCTGGAAGGCTACCCCCAGTATGAAGGTCATCTGCTTCAGACTCTGAGGGAATACTACCCCCAGCTTGGGAGTCCTCGTCATCTATATGGAATCTTGCCTTCGACTGAGTACCCATATAGACTCCTTCAGATGTGACAGCCTGCCGGCTATCTGTTGGCAGACTTTTTCTTCTTCTGTTCACGGAACTGAAAGAGAAAGTTGGGTTCGTGGTCCACCATCTTTGATTGGGGCTTCCATAAGGGGGACCCCATGAAGCCATGTTGGATGAAACATATAGCGGCTTTTCATCGTCAGAGAAATGCAGCCGTCGAAACACGGACTGCCTCTGAGGCACTCTCGTTGCTTTGGAGCAGCAACAGTTGATGACAATACTGGTGCACGGATGTACACCATGGATTGCTGTATCCTCCCTCACTTTACGCTTATGATTTATCATGTCGTACAAGTCAGCGGAAGGGAGTTTTGCCTTAAAACCCATGTTACATGAATCGCCGAACTTTGCATGTGGGTTTGTAAGGAGATTTAGCGCATCCAGACTTAGTTCACGTGCTGGGGCAACCCCCACACCTAAGTTCTGTGATGACCTTGAAGACAGTCCCGTGCTATACGCGTTGGGGCCTGTCTTTTTGTTGTGGGCTCATAGGCCCTGGAGTCTGTCTTTGGGCGCATGCCTCTTGGCAGCATGTCTAAGCTTTCTCAATGTGGACGCATAGTATGGGTCAGTTGAACCTGGGCGCATAGCCTTGGGCGTATGGCCCTGGATGCACAATCTGTCGAAGACAGAAGCCTTCTGATCAGAATTATGCGTCCACACACCCCCTTGGGCGTATGCTTGGTGGAGCAGTGCTATTTTCTCCCAGCTTCATCTCCTTTATTTGTGAGCCTCGCTGAGTTTGTCTAGAGTGTCGCACACTCCGATTCTTGGCATCGTAGTATTTTTCTTTGCCAAGTCTCGAGCGTTGAATACTCTGTTGTTGGTTGCACAAGAAAGAAGTCGTTGGGCTAGTAGAGCCCAGAACGGTATGATTTTTCTTTATTTGTGGAGCTTCTGTGGCAGAGCCATGCGCCCATGTGATAGAGTCCTTCAGTTGTATATCTGCTATAACACTGGTAGGATATGCACGGTGAGACTTCGGAAGCCAAGTCTTATGAGACTTGTTTGGCTTCACTGATTTTGAAGGAGTAGAGCCGTCCCTCGAGAGCATCTCTTCGAACGCCTGCTGATCGAACTTCACGATCAGCATCTTCTGAGTGCTCCCCACTTTGTCGGTATCAGATTGCATCACCACCTTCTCGTCAGAGAAAAAGATAGTCCCTAACAGACTCGCCATTTTTGTGGACACACAAAAAGAAGAAGAAATGCTGTCTTTCTTTTATTGGCACAAGGCACCACAAATCGAGTACGCCTGAGAGATCCTGCGCTGAGGATCTCCGAGTACAAAAACAATTCTGAGGAATGGAACGATGGAGATCGAACGGCAGTTTCTCATTTACTTCGTTGACACTCCGATTACAAAAGTGGGAGAAAACCTAAGAAATTTTCTAACTCTCGGCTCACTGACAAGAAGTGCAGCAATTTGGCTCTTGAAAATGCTCTTCGTTCTGTGTTTTAAAGAGGGATGAGACCCCTTTTATAGTCGTTCTTGAGTTGGAATGATGTTATGCGCCCACAAGAGGGAACACACTGGTTTTTATGTGGGCACATGGTCCTTCTTTGGGCACATAGGGTGTAGGCACATGCAGGCTGCGTGATCGTGGGTTGATCGTGGTGCTGACGTGGCTGCATGCTTCGATGCACGACTGCTCGTGGAGACTGACATGGCCGTATGCTTCGGTGCACGTTTTGACCGTGGGTTTAATTGAGTCAGTAACTGTTCTGGCTTGGGCGCATAGCCTGAAACAGGGCTATGTGCCTCCTTCTGGAGTAGCCTAGAATGGACGCATGGGCATAAGGCTTCACTGGAAGCTTGGGCGCATATGTCTTCACTGGAAGCTTGGGCGCATATGTCTTCACTGGAAGCTTGGGCGCATATGTCTTCATTGGTCGCTTAGGCGCATAAGGCTTCATTGGTGACTTGGGCGCATATGTCCAGCCTGCTAAAATTTTCATGCTTCTACATCTCTGTGTATGTAACTATGAAGAGTCTGTAATAGGTCTTTATAGCCACATGTTTTTGTATAAAAACTTTTCTGTTCCCTCACTTTTTTCTTCAACATAAGGAGGGGTCATTATAGAAGACACGTCTAACCAGAGGTAGTATGAACATGGTAGGCTTAATCTTCGCTGGGATGTAGAACAACAATTTAGAGGTAGTATGAACGTGAACTATTTTCTAGATAGCCATGATAATCGTAGGATCAATACGGAGAGAACGACTACTCAGAGGTAATTTGGACGTGGTAGCCGCATCATCTGGGTGTAGAGGAGCAATCCAGAGGTAATATGGACGTGAAGTACTTCATCTACTGGAGGGAAGATATAGAAGAAAGGAATCCCCTTACCAGAACCCATAGGCACTCTTAGGGGATGCGAGAGCCTATGCCGGTTTCATTTTTAGGCATAATACTTCTTTAGGAACTTGCCGTTGATGGGCATCATTAGCAAGTCACCATTGGGTTTGGCTAGTCGACAAGCACCGTTGGAGTATTCCGTTTCTATGACGAACGGTCCTTCCCACTTGGGTTCGAACTTCCCAGCCGTCTTGTGAGTCATCACAATCGGCCTACGCACTACTAAGACGAGGTTGCCCCCTTGGTATGATCTTTCCCAGACTCTTTTGTTAAAGTTCCCAGAAATACGAGCTTGGTAAAGCTCGATTCTTTGTTGTGCTAGCAAGCATTTTTCATCCAATGCTTCTAACTCTTGTAACCGTCTGCGCTGGTTATCTTCGAAAGTCAGTTTATTGGTGATAGCTACCCGTAAGGACGGGATTTGAATCTCCAAGGGGAGCCCGCTTCACTTCCGTAGACCAGGGCAAACGGTGTGTTGCCCGTTGGTGTTCGCACGATCGTACGGTATGCCCATAGGCATTCGCCCAACTTTTATTAGAGGACATGACCTTCTTGAGCTGTTTGACGATAGTTTTGTTGAATGCTTTGGCTAACCCATTAGCCGTCGGGTTATAGGCCGTTGATGCCATGTTCTGTATTCGGTTCTTGTCACAGAACTGCTGTAAGGCATGGCTCAGGAACTGGGGGCCATTGTCATGAATAATTTTTCTGGAGACCCCGAACTGGTAGATGACGTGGTGCTTGATGAAGCTGATCACGTTCAAGGCTTTTATTTCTGCCGATGATACTGCTTTTGCCCACTTGGAGAAGTAATCTGTGATGGCAAGGATAAACCGATGTCCTTTAAAGGAAGGCGGGCTGATTGGCCCAACGATATCCATTCTCCATGCTTTAAATGGCCAGGAGGCCACAGTAGGGTGTAGATGCTACGAAGGTCGGTGAATGAAGTCTACATGCAACTGACATGTCCGACACTCCTTCGCATATTCTATGGCATCCGTCATCATAGTGGGCCAGTAATAGCCTATGCAACACAGTCGGTCTTCCAACTTGGGCCCGGGAGAAGGAGGACATGGCAATCGCCAGGCCAAATTGGTCCTTGCGAATCAAGCCATGTCTTTTGTTGGAAACGAAGATGCCCAACGTCAGGAGATTGAGCGAAGGGTCCCGGCATCAGTCGACAGCCGAAGAGACCACTTGAGAGGCCGCTTGGAGGAGCTTCGAACTCAATTTTCTCAGTTTTAATTTTCTTCTCTTTTTTTGTATCTCTCTGTATGAGAGAATCTCTTTTGTAATAACAAATATATTTCAATCACATATAAAATTTTCTTTTCTTCCCTTTCTCTGTTCATATTTATGTTTGTGAAATCTGTACAAGGATAGGAATTCCCACAAGGGAACGACTTTATTGGGGACAGGCACTACAACAGATATAGGATATAATAGCGTGCGCTGAACGTTGTAGAATGTTTATTATAGCATATTGTGTCCGCTATAAATGCCCCCGCTATAATAACCCCATGTACAAGAACGCTATAATCTTATAGTGTTCTCGAACGCTATTGATGGTTTATAGCGTTTACGGCCGCTATAGACTATGTATAGCATTTTGAAATGCTGTATATTGCTTATAGCATTTAGGAACGCTATAGAACTTTAATAGCATACATGAACGCTATTACTCAGGTGTAGCGTTCATGAACGCTATAGACCTTTTATAGCACTGACAAACGCTATATAGTTTTTATAGCATTTACGAATGCTATAGCCCATTAATAACATTTGTTAACGCTATAAATGTTTTATGGCGTTCCTGAACGCTGTTGAGTTATAATAGCATTTCGATATATATATATATGCTATTGCAGAGTCAAAATTCTTTCATATATCTGCATTTCTTTCCTGCTATTATATTTGCAACAATAGCATGTCAGAATGCTATTGCAGAGTGAAAATTCTGTATTCGAAAATTTGTAGAATGCAGCCCACAGTTACACAAAATGCAGGTATTCAAATGTTTAAATGCGAATCAATCACAGAATAAAGTAGTACCAAACATATATAGAACAACGAAGTAGTACCAAACATTCAAAATCCTTAATTTCTCCATGTAGAACAACAAAGTAGTACCAAACATTCAAAATCCTTAATTTCTCCATGTAGAACAACGAAGTAGTACCAAACATATGTCCAAATATTAAACATTAACAGTGTATCAGCTACATATATCCCAAAATGTTGACTATCTAACATTTAGCTCCCTTCGAGCCTATCCACAACCAAAACTCCTCAGAAAGCATCCTCTTCCTTCATCCAACCTACACAAAAATAGGGGAAAATCATTAGTGTAAAGAAAAAACCATCTCGAGTGCGTGCATTTTTGACTGAAGGCCTTACCAGTGCACTAAAGATCATTAGTGTAAGGAAAAAATCATTAGTGATGCCTATACAAAAATAGGATTAATCATTAGTGATGCCTTACCAGTGCCTTACCAGTGCACTAATACAAATCATTAGTGTAAAGAAAAATTCATTAGTGATGCATTACCAGTGCACTAATTAGAAAAATCATTAGGCTAATGATACAGTACAGTATAAGTCCAGATTATGCATTACTAGTGCACTATACTAAAGACTTATCAGTACTGCACTAAAGTAAATATGGTCTATACTAAAGACTTATCAATACTGCACTAAACAGTAGAGTATAAGTCCAAACTATTGAAGAAGTGTCCAGATTAATGAAGAAGTACTGCACTAAACAGTAGAGTATAAGTCTAGATTATCAGTACTGCACTAAACACTAAAGACTTATCAGTACTGTACTAAAGACGTACCTAGTCTTCAAACGGCATAATGTGGTCTGTTGGCCAAGCCGTGGTACTTCTAATGATTTCCTCTACTGTGTCGTTACCAAAACATGGCCTAAACAACAGAGCTTTGGGTTGTATCACTATATCTACCCAAACACGGGATGCACCTTGTCCAAGAGGATAATCGTGAATCGGCACATTCGGATCATCGGTGATCCATCGTCCAATTGCAACAACTTTTTTCTTATTTCCCGTCCAATCTAGTAACTTGCATTTTTGGTCCTTTGACAGATGATGATGTGACTACAACAAAGATTGAAGCTTAAAAATATTAAATATCATTCGAGTTACAATACTTCTATTTGTTATTAGAATATATTACCTGTGGAGTAGATGGATATTTTGAAATGACCTTTACTTCAAAATCATTCTCGTCGCCACTGTTGTTATCCTCCTCTTTATTGTTCTCATCATCACTGCTGCCCTCATTGTTCTCCTCCTCCTCTTTATTGTTCTCGTCGTTCTTCTCATTGCTCATATTGTTTTGATCCTAATGAGGAAAACAGTTACATGTAACTACCAAAAAGAAAAATATAGATTTGTTACAAGTGGTCATTCTTGATGACTTACCTGACTTTTCATTAATGTACCAATTAGTTGATTTTGTTGTTCAATTAACTTTGATATGGAGTTGATTTGCCCTTACATTGAGTCAACTTTGCTTTGGGAATTTCTCTCCTCTACACTCACGTCAACATCATCATCCTTTTGTTGATCGCATTCCTAAACAAGGCAAGTGTCATAGTTAATGTATAAAAAAAATATCAAAGTAAAATAAAACAAGAGTCAATCTAGAATTCCTACACACTTACCTTATTTTTCATCTAAGTCTCTATCAACTTTGCTTGTTCTTTAACTAACTTTGACATTGAGTCGATTTCGTCCTACATCGATTCAATTTTATTTTCCAGACGAACTACTGTTTGAGAATGTTTCTTTTGAGCAACTAATTTAGATTTAGTTGCTCCGGCTCCGGCTCCTCTAATCCTACCCCGTTTTAAAGATTGTCGTACTACTTGTGAAAGTGCATCACCGTCATCTAATTGTTAGGATCCCTCTGAAGGTGGTGCAAGAAGGATTTCCTTGGCTTTTTGCTGAAATTACGATGAAGAAAACTAGACTTAGTCTCCGTTGGACAACGCTTGACTGTCCGTAAAGAAGAAAAAAACATACTATCCATAAGAAGGTAATTGTGTACATACAATGAGCTCGTTGTCCTTTGAGTGCTTAGCTACACCTTCCCCAGTAGTATATCCCCAGAACCAAGCACGAAGCCTAACCTTATCGATAGGACATGGTCCCTTCCTTCTTTGCATTGTATTAGGTAAAATTGGCATTGATAAGTAGAGAGTTATAAATACGAATGAAAAAAAATACTTTATACTTACCAATATTTCATCGACAATGCGAGCAAAGCCTTTTCTACTTCCAAGGTACGGCATTGTTTGTTTTCCTCTCATTTGTTTAAACTTTGTAGACCTCTCCTACGTACAACACATGCATATTATTAGATAATACCTTAAATGTTAGACATTGAAGCTTCAAAAAATTGAGTTCAACATACCTTAAATTGTTTTGATGATCTTTTTTTAACGAATAGTTCCCAATTTGCCGGGTCTACGTCATTCGGCTTTCTCTTCAAATATTTTCCCAATTTTGATTTGTTGGCCCTAGCAAGCCTTCCCATTTGTTGGAGGACATACATTTTTGTCTCCTCATCGCGCTCTTTGAATGTAAATTTTTGCTACAAGTACAAAATAGTCATAAGTAATTATTAGGAAGATAGTAGATATAAACTACATTTAAAAAAGAATGTAAACTTTCATCTTACTGTAACAGCTTTCCAATAGAAGTCCTTGCTCTCAGAAGGTATATGTCTCCAATCATCGAACGTTATTGGTACCATTTCATGTGTCAAACATCTGACAAAAGTTGAAAGATGTTTCGAGTTCCTTCAATTGGTTGACCATTTTCATTTAACTCCACCTCTAGCCTATTGCCACTTTCAACGGGCAAAATACTACACCTAGTGGGTCCCCTAGTCCTTGTTGTTCTCTCTGTTTTGCCTTCATTTGAAGCTTGTGGTTCTTCTACGTCATTTGAATCTTCTGGTTCTTGTCCCTCATTTGATGCTTCTTTTACTTGTTCTTCATTGGAACATTTTTCCTTGTCTTTCCTTTGCTTCTTGTGCTTCTTTACCTTCTTGTACTTCTTTGTAGATTTACTCGCTTGATTTGCACTCTACAAGAACACAGTTGACATTTATGCATTAGAAAAATATGTAAGCATTTCTATAGAAAATAGTAACTTGTTTTGCAATAGTTGACATTTATGCTTGTTCTCAGAATACAGTTTTGAGAAAAACATTCCCACAATATTGCAAAAAATTTGTGAAAATATGTGCTTGATCCTTACCGCATTCGAACCTTCTTGCTCACTTATATAGAAACCATAATTTTGATTGTTCACAAGAGCAGCCTCGACGCCTAGTTTTTGCTTCTTTGCTATCTTTTTTGCGCGTTTTGAAGACTACAAATATGCAACATATTAAAACAGTAAGAAATAAATGAGATTTATGTAAGCGTAATTTCAAATACATGTTGAAGGTTATTTACCTCAGTTTTACCATCATTTCTCCTTTTTCTTGGTGTCATTGCAAGATAGGGTAGCTACGAGCAAGAATTACTCGCTGATGATGATTAGAAAATAAGCAAATATTAAAAAAATCAATCATGACAAGTAGAGTATCATAGACTGTCTGCTGCATGGACAAGTAGAGTATCATAGATATAATGTACCCTTAATTCAGCCCTTAGATTCAGCCCATGGTAAATTAGAATTTACCCTTAATGTTCTGACTTTGAAACATCAAATATATTATACTGAAGCTTTTTACATATGTTTAACCTTGTTCAATTTGACCTGTCCACTCATATTTGAGGTATCAGACCCCATTCAACATATGTTCTGTCCTGCATGTAGTTTAGTTAGAGTATCAATTATTTTGTACATTATTGTTCAGTCCATATCCTATTTAGTACAGATGTTGAACTCCTCATTCAGACATTTCTCTTATAGATTGAGTACCAATTGGCCTCTGACTATTGTTCAGACCTACATAGTACTGGTTCAGACTTGTCATTGTATTTTTAACTGTGCAGACCCAATATGTTGTCCTATATACATTTGCCTTGCCCTATGTTCTGTCACCCCATTGTTTCAGTCTTGCATTCAGTCCTAGGATGTCTTCCCATTTTAAATGTATATGTATAAACCAGTACCCATAGGTTCAGTCATGTGAACTTGGTCCAGTAGGAAGAAAGGAGGTGATGGCTTGAGTATTGATGAATCAGATTCAATTTCTCCCCCACTGTTCTGTTTCCCTATAACTCTATTCATTTACATTTCAGGACATATTGCCCTACTTTAGATGAGATATTACAATCCTTCATAACTCATTTACAGCATAGCATTGCACCTGCCATTCACTGCTTACATTATCTTAATATTATACACTGCAATCCTTCATGTTTACTGCATGAACAATTGGTCCTACATAACCAAATGTTTTACTGCATCTTGCATACATTCCAATAGCCACAGAACTTTATTCTCCAATTGCCAATGCATTCCCTATATCACTTATGGTTTATTGCATGCCATGAATATAGTATATATACAAATGATATACCTTATGGTTGTGTAGAAGTTGAGTTTTGGTTGATAAGGTTATGTGGGATATTGGCTATGTGAGTTAGGCATTTATGACCAGCAATGCAAGCAACAGAGCAAAGTGGCCAAGTCACTGCCTGTGCTCCTACTGCTGCATAGCATGGCCAAATGGCCATGCCCCTGTCTACCCATCATTCCTCCCACTCTCTAACACTAACTTATGCTAACATATACTAATTCCATAACCTCCAAGACACTGAAACACATTTCTCAAGTTCCCCACAAACCTGAAACTAACATCTAACAAACTAATATACCCTTAGCTCACTAGGACATAACCCACACCCTCATGACCCTCTGATACATGTTGATACATACCCAAATCTAATGACCAAGATGGCCAAAGTGCATCGAAGGACTGTACATTGTTTGAGTTTACACCTGTATTTTGAAGGACTGTACATTGATAGAGTATCAAATACTAAAACGAGGTTCACAGACCCTATATTGTGAAGCATTAAAAAAACCAAAACCTAATAAAAACTACTGATTGTATACATGTTCTGCACAACCTTAACAAAGAATACTAAAAACATGCATATAACAAATACAAGGACAATTGTGAAAGCATTAAAAAAAACTAGTTATTTTCAAACAAGCTTCTATACCAATAATAAAAACTAATGAAACATAGAGACCAATTAAACCATATAGAGTGTTTCATAAGATTAAATATAGAGTGTTTCATAAGATTAAATATAGAGAAAAAAGACCTCTTAAACATAAATGCCCTCACAATCCTTTCTAAGATAACTATCACTACCATCCTCAACATTCTTATCTAGTTTTGATACATCCACTGGTGCTAATGATGGTGTAAAGACATTTTGATCAACGTCCATATCCATATCTTGAAAACCTCTTGCTGGTGTCTTTAACACAACATACCAATTAGATGAAGCAGTGTCCTTAGAGTAAAATACTTGGGTTGCCTGTGATGCTAGAATAAACGAGTCTCTTTCAAAGCGGTGTTTTCCTTGGTGAAGGTTAACCAAGGTAAACCCATCTTCTATTTTGACACCATTTGTTGTGCTAGCCCAATCACAATCAAAAATAGGAATGTGAAAGGTATGATAATCCAAGAAAAATATATTCTTAAGTACTCCATAGTAGGCAACTGTATCGGTGACTTGGTTCCTATCCTTCGAGCTGGATCTACAAATGGTTGTTGCCTCAAGTGAGACACCACTGTTCTGCCTAGAGTTCTCAGTAGCCTTTGTATGGTAGCGGTTACCATTGATAACAAATCCTGAATAAGACACAACATGTTTTGAAGGGCCATATGCAAGCCCTCTTAACATGTCGGATATGTTTCCACAGGATTGTCCCTCAATCTGTTCAAAATCAAAACAAAAGGTAAGGACATACATTGTTTGGAAAATAATGTGCTAAGGGTACTAAAAAAAAAGAAATTGGGACCTTCTTTTTTAACCAAGATGACAATTCCTTCGAATGACGATCTTGAAGTAAATTTTCATTTTGAACAAGTCGTCTATCCGAAAGTTTCAATTCCTTCAAGTGCATCCTAATAGGGAAAACAATTTTACATGATATTAATTATAGATATTGGCAAGATACGTTGGAGTTAGTATGTTTTCTTATAACTTACTCTAGATAAGGTTCGACTTCATCCATATTGAACAATACATAACGGTGAGCACTTTGTAGCTGTTGTTTATCCAATGTCATTATTGTTCCTTTTGAAATTGGACGGCCATCGAAAATTGCATCATTTTCAATATCTTCATTTCTATTTGGACGATGATCCATCTCAGCAACTTGTTTCATGTACCCACTAACAAATCTCATGCTCTCATCAGCAAGATAACATTTTACTATACAACCTTCAGGACGTACACGATTTCTAACGTATCCTTTAAGGATCTTTATGTATCTACGAGAAAAAAAAATTTATTTAAAGTAAGCAAACGAATGAATGAAAATCAATAAAAAGAAAACAAATGATCACCTTTCAAACGGATACATCCAACGATAATGGACTGGGCCACCTAATTTAGCTTCACGTCCCAGATGGATTGGCAAATGAATCATGATATCGAAAAATGAAGGAGGAAAATACCTTTCAACCAAACATAATATGTCAACAAGTAGATTGGTAAATGAATCACGATATCGAAAAATTGAGGAGGAAAATACCTTTCAAACAAGCATAATATCTCAACAATTTCTTCCTCTAATTTCTCTATTTGTTCTCTATCGATGGCTCTTTAGCACAAGACATTAAAAAATGCACAAATTCGAAATATTGCAATCCTTGGTCCTTTTGGAAGAAGACCTCTCAATGCCACAGGCAACAACTGTTGCATTAACACGTGACAATCATGCGACTTGAGTCCTGTTATTTTGTATTCTTCTACTGATATACAGTTTCCAATGTTTGAAGAGTAACCATCGGGAAACTTCAAGTTATATAATCTCTTACAAAAAATTTCCTTTTCTTTCTTTGAAAGGGTGTGCGGTCCCGGTGGAAGAAAAAATCTTTTATTTCTTAATTCTGGATGCAAAACTTGTCGAATGCCCATTTCTTCCAAATCCTTACGTGATTCTATGCCATCCTTCAATTTTTCCTTTGCATTTAGCAATGTACCAACCACGCTATCACACCAGTTCTTTTCTATGTGCATTAGATCCAAATTATGGCACAAAATGAGATGCTACAAAACCCAAAAACAGAATAGAAAGGTCAATTGGAAACAATTTACAAAACACATATGAAAATAATATGATATTACCTCCCAATACGGCAGTGAAAAAAATGTTGACTTCTTCTTCCACATCTCTTAAGATTTCCTTTTTCTTTTGCCATTGTCTTTTCCTTTCCCAAAATCATTTGTCATATTTTTTAGTCCTTCTAAAATTTTTGATCCAGTCATTAATCTAGGTGGTTCCCTATGTTCTTGCTTACCATCAAACCAACTTTTTTTCAACCTAAATGGATGCTTGGCTGGAAGAAAACGTCTGTGTCCCATGTAGACGGTTTTCCTACTATATTTTAACCATTTTGAACATGTATTCACTCCACATATGGGACATCCAACTTTTCCTTTGGTAGTACATCCAGCTAGGTTACCATAAGCTGGAAAATCATTTATTGTTCATATCAAAATTACTTTCAAGTTGAATAAAGATTTACTAAATACATCATAAGCATGCACTCCATTGTTCCATAGCTCTAGCAAATCATCTATTAGTGGCTGTAAATAAACATCTATATCATTTCCAGGTTGATTCGGTCCAGGAATTAGTAGTATCAACATTATATTTTCTTTTCGCATGCATAGCCATAGTGGGAGATTGTATGTCGTGAGCATCACTGGCCAACAACTATATGAAGAGCTAAGATCGTCGAAAGGATTAAACCCGTCTGCAGCAAGGCCAAGTCTAAGGTTGCGTGGCTCTTCTGCGAAAGAGGGCCACTTCATGTCAATTGTCTTCCATGATAAGGAGTCCACAGGATGTCTCATGATGCCATCGTCACTTTTGTGATTATAATGCCACCTTAAGTTTTCAGCCGATTCAGGTGACTGAAACATTCTTCTGAACCTTGGAATTATCGGAAAGTACCTTAGTACTTTTGCTGGAACTCCTTCTTGAATTTTGCCAGTCTTATCTTTCTTCCACTGTTCCAATCCACATTTTTTACATTTTTCCTCATTTTTTAATTCTTTTCTGTATAGACAACAGTCATTGGGACATGCATCTATCTTCTCACAATCAAGCTCAAATGTCTTAAGCAACGATTCAGTGTCACGTGAGGATTCTGGAATTGTATTTCCATCAGGTAAAATATCATGCAATATTTCCAAAAGATGACTAAAACATTTATTAGAAATTCCATACATAGACTTGTGCTTGTATAAAATAACGGTTGCCGATGACCTAGTATACTTTTTGCAACTTGGGTATAATGGATTATTTGCATCCTTCAATAAGGTTGTTAATCCATCATCCCTTTCTTCTTCGATAGGTTCAGCATTGGGTTCATTTTGAACATATGCATCTTCAATTATATTAGTATCCTCTGTCTGTTCCAAATTTGAAATTCCTTCCCCATGCCAAATCTAAGTTTTATAAGACATATCCATCCCACGTCTTAGCAAATGAAGTAAAATCATATCTTCATTACCACGACACAAATTCTTACAATCAATGCAGGGACATAACATAAAGTCTGGATTCTTTGCATTTGACTTGGCAAAATCCACAAACTGACGAACATATTTCTTATACAATGTCGTATTCCTAAAAAAACAAAATAATTTTAACATAAATAAGACATAAAGATGGATTTAATTAAGTGAACACATTAGTATAGTGAAAAGGATTTCAATACTTGTTAAGATGAACCCAATCTTTTTTCATCATGTTGACACCCACAACTTGCTTATATCGAGCTTGATAACACCAAAAATAATTTGTACGTGGCCCTAAAGAAATGCCACAAAAATTCAGAAATTCAGTTGAAGGAGTTGTACATAGAAACGCCACAAAAACGCCACAAAATAATTAGGGTTCCTGAAACAAACCAATAACATCAAACACAACAAAATGCCACAGAAATTCAGTTGAAGGAGTTGTACATAGAAACAGAATTTCTATCCAAAGCCGAACCCTAATTTTCGACAAATTGATCCACGAAATCGAGGAGGCACATATACCCAAAATAATCCATCCAAACCCCAAATAATCCATCCAAAGCCGATCCAACAAATCGATCCAATAAAACCCCTCACGAAAACCCCAAATAATCCATCCAAAACCGAACCCTAATTTTCGACAAATCGAGGAGGCACATATACACCGTCACTGATAGATACTTTATTGACGGGAAAAAATTGCAAAAATAGCATTTTACTATGGACAATCGGTCAAGTTTTAGGGTTTTCGTGAGGGGAGAGAGAGACAGAGAGAAGAAGATGAGGGTTTCGTGAGGGAAAGAGGGTTACCAGAGGAAGTGCGTTGCCGGAAGAGAGTTTCACGACCGAGAGAAGAAGATAAGGAAGAGAGGGTTTTCATGAGAGGAGTTGTGAGGAGAGAGGGTTTTCGTGAGGAGGAGTTGAAGGGTTTTTTTAGTTACGCGCCCAGATTATAGGAGTTGAAGGGGTTTTCCAGTTAGGCGCCCAGCTGGAGAATACAATAATGTTTTTTCAAACATAAAACATAGCATTTTGCTATGCACGGTTCTGATTTAATTACGAAATATCTAACGGACGGGATCGCCCGCTATGGAGAACGCTATAATTTAATGTAGCAAAACTGAATCACTCTTATAGCAGTCACAACATACTATAACTTATTATTTTAATATAAAATATATTTTATAAAACTGTGTTGCTTATTCTCCCATATGATTGGAACAGTAGATAGTTCAATTGTGAGCATTCGATTAACTCGGTTAACCAAACTGAATTACCAAATACCAAATTCGACCGAAAATCGAATAGCAAAAATTGAAACCAGCCGAAATATCCTGTACCGAACCAAACCGAATGGAATAAATCTGTTTGATTTTTAGTTTATTTGGCTTATAACCAATATTTCAGTTTATTTATAATTTTTTTGCAATATATATATTAAATAAATATACAAATATATATTTCGTATATATATTACTAAATTTTCTTATTCGGTTTACCAGGGGAGAGGAATTTTAGATAAAATTTCTGAAAGGTTAGTGGGATTAGTTGAAGAGTATTCTGCAGCTCCTTCGCACGAATTTTTTTTACGGTAGCGATTTAATCCCATTACGACGTTGTAACTTATATAGCATCCAAAATATGTTATAGTATTATTTTTAATCATGTAAAATATATACAATATGATGCTACTCCTAATCGAACTGGGATACCTATGTAGGGGTGCCTTCTGTTTATTCGTGGTTTCAACCGAAACGAAATAGTCAACACCAAATAAACCGAAATTCAAAAACTCCAAAACCGAAATCGAACCAAAATTAACCAAAACCAAAACCGAATTACCGAACCGAATAAACTATTCGGTTATTTGATCGATTTATTCGGTTAAACCGAATAAATAGAAATCATATTTTAATTATATTAAAGAAATTATAAGTCTACACTTTTTTTGTTATATGTCAAAAATTAATATATCAAAAGTAGGACTTCAATATATATATATATATATATATATATATATATATATATATATATATATATATATATATATATATATATATATATATATAAATGTTGCTTTCAAATATATACATTTTTCCTCACTGCATAATAAATTTATACATTGTTATATGTCAAAAATATATCAAAAGTAGGACTTCAATTTTTTTTCAAATGAACCGAATCTCTTATTCAGAAAAAAAAAACTATACCTTTAACAGCACTGCATAATGACCGCTATTGTAACGACACTTCTAATAGCGGGGAGGCATAAACGCTATAGATAAACTGCTATTGTATGTACTTTTAATAGCATGTCCAATAAACGCTATGGATGATGGTATTATAATAGCAGGGTGACTCAAACGCTATAGATAAACTGCTATTGTATGACCTTTTAATAGCACAGACTAATGAACGCTATTGATGATGACATTCTATAGCAGGGAGGCTTGAACGCTACAGATAAACTGCTATTGTATCCCCTATTTGTTGTAGTGAGGGTGTCTGCTCAGAGGTAATATGGACGTAGAAAATATCGAATCTTTGTAGAGAAGCTTTCCTTACTCAGAGGTGATATGGACATGGTAAGGATAGAATCTACGGAGGTATAGAATGACTAAGAGATAATATGGATGTGAAGCGTTCTATAAATAACAACTGTGGAGGATTGTCATGGAAAGGGTGCTTTACTCAGAGGTAATATGGACATGGCAATCATCCTTCTACTAGAATAACAGTTCAGAGGTAATATGGACGTGGCTGTATTCTAGGGAGTTATGACAACTTTGGGTTATCGTAACGGGGGAGACTACTCAGAGGTAATATGGACATGGTAGACACGGTTATAGAAGGACACTTCATAGGTGATATGGACGTAAAATATTTTCTATGTGGTCATGATGACACAGAGTCTTCACATGAGATGCAACTACTCAGAAGTGATATGGACATGGTAGATGCACAACATGGTGTAAGAAAGTGATCCAGAGATAATATGGACATGGAGGGCTTTACTTATTGGGATTTAGTGTAGGAGGGTTGAACAAGTTTTCACCAGGATATACGAACACTCATGAGGGCGCATGAGCTCCTGTTGGTATTGCTGATGAAGATGGGTTTAGGGGAAGTTTCATCCCCTAAGTTGATCCGGACGACCTCGTCCTCGGTGGGATGCTCTCGCTGTTCGAAACGCCATTCCCACTGAAAGCCAAGGTGTTAAGCTCAGGGTTCTTCTTCGAAGAAATTGAGTGCCTGGTCTTCTTCCTCTGCGGGATCGTCTATGGAAACCAAGTTGGCGGATAGTACCTTCTGGAGGTCCTGGCCTATACTGGTATCAGAATCCCATGTTGAAGAGTTGGAAGAATACGAGTGTAGTGGAGCCTTCGGTTCTTAACTCTCTGAAGTGGTCGTGGGAGTAATATACCCCAACCCCCAGCGAGTACGATGGTTTTATTTCTGAGAACTCCCCTTTAGAGTACGAACTCGTAAGGAAAGCCATCGAGCTTTGCCGTAGTTCAGCCCTTTTTGCTGTTCAGGTCGTATCCCATCCTCTGGGTGAGATATTTGGCTTGAGTAACATAGCGTTAGAGCTGCATCTTGCCATCGTCGGGTTTCGGTTCTCCTGGGGCTATTCGTTACGGATGTTCCAGTCGACCGAAGACGATAGGTTGCTCCTCCGGGTTCCTTAGCGAGACTAGGAAGTAGGAGCCTTTGGAGGGGACAACTCGGTTTACAAGGTTGGCGGTTGTCACTTGCATTTGTAGAGTACATAGAGCGTTGTCTAAGAAGTACTTAGTGTTCCAATGTACAAAGGAGTAATTCGAAGACAACTTCCTATTAATAAAATGTAAAACTTTATCCCGAAGGATTACATCATCTAAAGACTGTGACTCGGTATTGGCACAGACGTCATCTTGTAATTCCTCATGGGCAAGAGCTGCTGCAGAAGGAGGTGGAGGAGATTTTTGCTTCATCTTGATCACCGCGGGAGGCACAGCCAGAGTATCCTACGGCTTTGAAGTGCGTAACGGGGCCTTTCGGGAGAGCTTTATTTACTGGGGCTCCTGGCTTGATGCCGTCGGAGGCGGCCGTGTTGGAGACTTTCGTCGGAGTTTGATGACAGGGGGCCTGGAGTCTTAGGTGGCTTTCCTTTCAATCGAACCCTCATGGGTCCTTCCGTGACGGCTGCAGCTTCTGCTTCGTCGTCGGCATCGTTGGACTCGTCATCCCAGGGGAGTGGTTTATTCAGATCGGCATCCGTACAGTATGCTTCGTGACCTCAGAACGGGTCGATGTCAGCAAACTCCATCTTAACGGTCGTGTCACTGGCCACGTACTTCATGTACTGGTCAAGGGTGGAGGGGACGATCTTGTACTCATGGATCCATGGTCGTCCAAGCAACATGTTGTAGTTTATATCCGTATCGATGATGTAACACGTAACCTCAGTATGAAGATCATCTATTTGGCACTTCAATCGGATCTTACCCAGAGGCTCACTCTTCTCCATGTTGAAGCCGTTGATGGTGGTGTTCAATGTCGTGAGACGGTACATCGGGATCCCTAGAGTTTGGAGTAGACTTCGAGGGATGATGCTGAGCAATGAGCTCGGGTCGATATGAATGCGATTGACTTTGATGGCACCCACGTATCCTGTGTAGTACAGGGGTCGATTGTGCCGGTTGTTCTTTAGCAGCATATCATGCTGTGTGAAGTTGATGTTAGGAATCACCTCGACCATGCTATAGCAATATGGACATGCGATATGGTCTTTCTTGGGCTGCTTTACCTGTGCGAGGTAGGCCTCTACATTCTACAGCACCTTGCTGAGGGCGTCCTAAGTTGCTTTGGAGAGCCGGAGAAGCTCAAAGAGTGATAACCGAGCTAGTATATTGGCCAGCTGTGCTAGTGTATCGAAGTTGTAGGGCTTGATCGGGCCTACTGTCGAGTCCTTTCGTAGAGGCTTATCGAAGCGGACCTTCTTTTGTTTCTGCTATCTACGGTAGGAGGTTGAGAAGGTCCGGCTTGTGCTATATCGGAAGTAGAATGGGTTATCGGTGGGGGCGTCTCTTCTTCAGGAGTCCTCTTGCTGGAGAGCCGAACAAGTGGTCACCCTGGTGTCTTCTGCCAAGGAGGAGACCATGCGACATGTCCTGACCTTCCTCCATTTAGCCGGACACGCTGCTGGCACAATCATGTCAGGAGTGAGATCTGGACGAACCCACATTACTTCACCTTGTGGTGTTGTGAAGGGGATGAGGCCCTAAGCATTTTCCCTGGCGGATGAAGGTTGATGACTTCCATCGTTGCCTTTGGGATAGGGACGACGCCGTCTTGAGTCTCGGCTATTGGAAAGCCCCCGAACTGTATCGTGACCATGTTGGCCGTCACAGTCTTTTCCTCGTAATCAAGGAAGATGACTTTATCGTCGATAAGGCATTGAATATATCTTTTCAACACGTAGCAGTCGCGTGTTGAGTGGCAGATGTACTGGTGGTAATGGTAGTACTTAGGATTATCCACTTTTTCTACTTCGTTAGGACACTTGGAAGGTGGAAGTTGCAGCCTACCGCCCTTGGTCAATATCTTGAATAATTCAAGCGTGTCTTTATCATTGAAGGAGTAGGTTTCCTTCGACTTTTGCGCTTTGGCCGGCTTGAAGCTCACGAGCGCTGGATCCTTTGTAATATTAACGGTCATAGCTTGCTTGTATTTACCGTCGCTTACTCGTTTCCCTTTATCTTCAATAGAGGGAAAGTTCAGACCCAGGAGTTATATGTTATGTACCTTCTTCTTAGCTATATATGCTTCAGTAATAAAGGGTGTCCACTCGATGCAGGGAGCACTGTGCCACAGTTTGATGGCAGGGAGCATATTCTTGCGACATAAATCCATGAGCATGGGCTCAGGCATGCCTGGAGGTTGCCTTAGGGCGGCCTAGCAGAAGCGTTCAATGTACGCTCATACGGGCTTCTTTTTTTTCTGAACGATGTCCATGAGAGTAGACATCATCATGTCCATCCCTCCTTCGTAGAACCGTTGCAGGAACATGTTCTTCAGGTCTTCAAACAATTTAATGAAATTGTCGGGCAAACTGCAGAACCATTCATAAGCCACCCCCTGTAGAGCTCCGACGAAGATGCTGGTGAGAAGGGCATCGTCCTTTGGCAGGTGTCTTGTTACTGAGGCAAAGTACCTCAAGTATCGTCTGGTCGACTTCTTAGTACCATAAGGGGTGATAGTCTGTGGTTTATATTTGGAAGGACAAACCATATTGTCCCACTCAGCAGGATAAGGCTGTCGGATGCCTATCATTCGGAGTGTGGCTCACTTTTCTTTGGCATCATAGCGAGCGTATAACTCCTCGAGTGCTTGCTGTATTGTATTAGATACCGCTGGATTGATAGTCGACGGAGTGGCCGACGACTACACAACTTGGTTTATGACGGGCAGGGTACTAGGCCCATCACGAACCGTTGGAGCCGCAGGTGTAGAGGCAGTAGGAGCTAATCTGTCCTTGATCTCCAGAACGACTGAGGCTAAAGTCTGCATGGATATGTTCAATGCGTTAAGACTTCCTTCGAGAGCCTCAATGCGTTTCTGCTGATTAGCACTTTTGCTTGATTCTTCGTTGTCATCAACCACCATGTACACAGATGCTATGTGCGTGTAAGTAGAAGGGGTGGTAGATCTTTCGCTTTCTGGTTTGGAGTGCTGGTGCTCATCGTCTTGTGGGGAGACTGGTAAGTTACGATCGTCCTCTGACTCAACATTGTTTCTACCTTCGATCTTTTGACTGCTTGCGTCTACAGAAGTGTCGGTGTCATACGTCTCTTCGTCATGCTAAAACAAAGGGTTGTTATACACCATAGCAGGCTCGCTACCCCCCAGCAGGTGCAGCGGTCGATGATCCGTCTTCTTGCGATGATAATCCGTCCTTGGAGCCCGTGTGTTAGAACATGCCTTCCTTGAGCACAGGCTTCTTGCTACCCCCAGGCTAGTTTTTGGACTTGCCAATCGAGGAAAGGGGTTTCTTGGATAGCTTCTTCTGGGACGAAGAGTCCCGAGCAACATTGCATGAAGCAACTCGAAGCTCTTCTTCTTCCTCACAAGTTCTCGATCGCAGCCATTGAAAGACGAACCTCCTCTTTGGCGATGATGGATCTGCTTGACAACAGTAGCAGTTGATGGTAATCTGAGTACAGTTGGGTCTTGATTTAGACACCAAATGCGTCTCAGATTCTTCTCTCGTCCTACGCTCGCAGGAAGCAGACGAAGTCTTCATGCCTCTACTTCCTTCGTATACACAGGAGCACTGAAGGACCCTTGGTAAGTTCTCTTTGGCCTGACATAATCCTCTGTTCGACATGACAAAAGGTTGAACGAACATTTTGTATATTGAACGTAAAAAAGAATACAATCGATTCTTATGCGAAGAAATCTAAGTGCAAAAGTTTCTGAAAAAGTGTGATGGTGGAGATCGAGTACTGCAGCGGCTCCTTTACTCCGTTGACGATCCGATGATGATATGAGACTTGTTCTGACTTTCTGGTGCCTTCGATGGAACTCTAGGATTGCCGATCAGGAGGATGTCGAAGTTTAAGATTTTGATAATTCTGTGGATCTTTTTCTCCTTATCGATCATGTGGTTGGAGTAAAACATCTCCTATTTATAGGGGAGAGGGACACATATACGATGTGCATTAGGGTTTCGAGATATGCAGGAATCTGCCATCCTTGTACGGTACAGGCTTCTGTGGTGCTGACATATGATGGGTGTTAAGATTCCCCTCAAACGAGATCTCTGGTGGTTATCAAAATAACCGAAAGAGGTGACACGTGGCGTGTGCCAATTTGCTTGTTCGAATGTAGCCGAGCAAATCTTGGGATTTTATCTCAGATTTGGATTCTGTGTAATCTTCGTCCGAGAGTTAAATCAATCTGGTAAGATATTCGCATTTATCAACTTGATCAATCCCAATCCTATCTTTGAGAGAGGCGGTTTAAGCAAACCAATTGGGTGGGTCCATGTCATCTGTGCTTCAGGCAAGGCCGATTGCGCTTCTGGGGCGATGAGTAGACTGTGCGTCTGGAGATGACGGAGCCTCTGTGCTTTAGGGCAACAAGTGGACTATGTTTCGAAGACAACGGGGCCTTTGTGCTTTTAGGGGCAACGAGTAGACTATGTTTCGGGTAAAGTTACTATGCTTTAGGGCGACGAGTAGGCTGTGCCTTCATATAGACCATTTTACTATGCTTTAGAGTAGCAGTCGGGCTTGTGCTGGAGGCAAACGGTGTCTCCCAAGTCATTGCTGAGAAAAAGGGGCCATTGAACAGGTCGGGTACTTGGATCGAAGCAGATGCATGTGCTTCTGAGAGGGGGATGTACTGTCTGCGCCTTGGAAGCAAAGAAACACAATGGGGTGCCTGCGCCTCCAATTGGAGACAGCTTGGCATTTAAGTCTTCTTTTCAAGAGAAGTAAATGACTACCCTTGAATGCAGACTCTTTCTTAATTACCACCGTTAATTGGAGAATTTCAAGGAGCATTTGAACAGTTTGGAGACTCACTTGAATGGGCCTATTAATTGAGACCCATTGTGCTGAGTCCTAGGCTCATCCCATTAATGAGACAATTTTAACGGTCGGCCAAGAGGCCTATAGTTTGGACCAATCCCGATCCTATAAAAGGGGAAGTGTTCCTCTGAAGAGTCACAATCTTCTTTCTGGCACCCTTCACCACCATGTTTGATCCAGACTAAGCTTCAGACGGCCGCTGGTCTTCTATAAGTCGGCTGTTGGTTGGGGCTTCTCTCGTTCGAAGTGGCCCTGTTCTTGTAGAAGAACTCTTTGTAGAAGGAGTCGTCACCGCTCTTGAGAAGTATCCAAGTATCCTCCCTAAGGAGTTTGACTCTGGGCGACGCCTTGGAAGTCTTGGAGGATCAAGCTACGGGGTTAGGATTGGTTGCTCATGCGATGAACAGTCGGCCGTGCTCTGCCCCACTCATTCTGGGCTTTGCGAACTACTGCGCCTTCAGGAAGCTCGGGCCAATAACTGCTTCAGGAAGTTGCTTGCTTTGGCCAAGCAATTGACGCACGTTTGAAGGGTTACGCATAAAAGAAAGTCAGAATGTGCCTTGATGGAGATGATTATTCTAGTATGCGTACCAAGAAGAAAGACACCTGCACTTTGATGAAAACTAAGTCTATTATAGACTCTTCGAGGGTCTGCTGAACCTTTGATCCATCCTTTGTAGAAGAAGTAGGATTAGTCTTTTACGTATAGCCTTGATGAATCTGTACTAGATTTTTGTAGGCATAATAATAACAGAACTTCTTTCTGTATCTTCTGTTGTCTTTTTAATACTCGGTCTGCGCCTTTGTATCATCTACGCTGTGGTTGAGGAATGTTTATTAGTTGAGTTTTTTCATGCTTCTACACCCTCGACAACTGGAGCACCGCCCGAGTCGCCGTACGCCACTGCACAATAGCCTATAATCACAGACCAGTGACCCCTGTTCTGCAGACCCGACTTCAAGCTACCTATGATCTCGACAGATTTTTCTATTTACCTACTCAATTGTTTTCCTTTCTGTAAAATCCTACACGTAGCCAACCTAACCAACTCGGCACCCTGTCTAATAGTTTAGGTTGAACAGAACAAGATTCGACAATAAATCGAATAAAAAAGTCAACAAAAATGGTGAATACTAATATGTAAAACAGTAAAGAACTGTCCCACGTACCGATTTTGAAGAGGAATCATGGACAGAATATTAGAAAATTTAGAAAACTACCATATTAGGTTTGAAGACAATCAAAATGGGTTCAAACCCATAAATTACTTTCTTATATTTTGTTATGATCTGCAAGTTAAATCAGTTTGAAATTGAGGGAAAATATCATGAAAATAGTTTTTAAAACTTAGAAAATTACCTAATACGGGGTCTGTCCCGATAAACCGGACGACTTTGTCACAATCTAAAGGCATCAAAAGGTACATACGGATGTTGTGGACGTTTGACTTTGCCAGAATTCGAATTGGTTGCATGTGCGTGACAAATTCGAGACGTATCAGTCGAAGAACGCCGTATCGGCCACTTTGCAAAAATTCTAAGTACTTCATGCACATTCGTCATATCGTGATGAAACTTGCGCAATAGGAATTATATTGTTTTTCTGGTCTTTTGAGCCAAGTTTGGTCCGATTCTGAGATGGTTGACCGGATCACCATTTTAGCGGGCCCACGATCCGACTCAATGGGTAAATTTGTGCACGACTCATCTAAATCCAAAACTAGAGATGCCTTGAGTTCATATCAAAAACTTAGACTCATAGGTATATAATTTGTCAACTTTAGAGACCATAGGTTCTGGCACACTTTTCGGTACAAAGCGGGGCCAACGACGGACACCATTTTGACTCAAAATTATCGTTTTGTCCCTGTATCCAGAATTGGACTTATGGTAGTCAATCTTAGACATTTTTCTTATGCCGAAAATATTGGTGATTTCTGTTTCAACATCCGAAGATGTTTGTTAGAGTTTGGATTTTGTGGCTCATTGATTGATTGAATATTGTTGGTTCTACGCACTACCACCAAGCAAGTATACGTTGTCGAACTGTACAGTATATTTTATGCATGATCCTTATTTTCCTATTGTTTTCCTTCATATTTGCTCATACTCATGTTGCTTACTTTCTTTCTTTGTTTTACATGCACGTAGTTTTGTTAATGTTTCTACATTACTTGTCATATTTTCTTTTTTTTGTCTATGTGAGCGTCTCGTGATAGAGTAGCTTAATCCTATGCCATATTCCTTGACATTGATTGATTATGTTCCCTGTATCATTTAGACTTGACTTGACCTGAGATAACTTAATTGACTTGACTCATAGTTCTATACGAGGATTTGGTTAAAGGCGTTTACTATACTTGACCACTCTCGATCGTTATTAACCACCGGGTTGCGATAGAGACTTATTATAGGTTGTTAGCAACCACGGGACTATAATTTATAGGGTTGTTAGCAACCACGGAGCTGCAATCTATAGGGTTGTTAGCTTCCACAGGGTTGCAGTTTACCACGGTTTTACTTGTAGTCACGTTTATTAGCACGATTCTCGACGACATGCCATTTCTTTCATGTTTTATTCTTGTACTGTATTTTGTTTAGTGTTTATTTCTTCCACTATTCATGTCCTTCAATGCATATTATTTACTATCATAGTAGGCATGTTTTATGTATCTTGCTAGTCCCCTGAGGACCTGGTGATCTCTCCAGGTTTAGTCAAGGTTTATCTAAGTGCAGACAAACAAGTTTATGGACCGACCCCAGACCATGGTATCACTACAACTGACGACGTTATTGATGCTTAGCATAGCTTGGACTTAGTTATTACCTATCTTATTTTATTTTTCGTCTACTGGTAGAGGATTTGTCTCCACCGGACGTGACTTAAATTCTTGATTAGTTGAATCTTCACTTTTATACTATTATTTATTATTTTATTCCATCAGTTCATAATTGATTGTATCTTTTTACCTCTGTAGATGAGATATAGATTGCCATGATGATTCTAGTATTTTGTGGACTTAAGTTTTAGTTAGACAGCTTAAGAAAATTCTTGAGGGTTCCCTAGATAGGGATCAAGCTTGAGTGTGTACTAGCTGGCCGTGTCACGAGCTAGTTACATTACTTTTGGGATGGGGCGTGACAGAGCTTCGACGATTTGAGCTCCAAGTGAATCAGTTCCAACAATTTTCTTTCAACAATCAACTCAGACACGCCTTCAACAGCAGCAGAGACGGTCTTCTACAGTGGATTATTCCTATTATTGAAGGCAGCACACGTCTTGTCAGAGTGCCGTAGGGTACATGGCTTGGGCTTACCATTGGAGCATCATACCACATAATAGGGATTTGTCCCCAGAGGAGTTCGGTTGGATCATCATCTTTCTATCATGTAGTTCAGTAGTTCAGGGCGACAACTCTGATCCAGCAGTAGCAGGTTCAAAGGCCATATCAATGCACTCGAAGATATTCCAGCAACAAAGGCCTAGCAGTATGCTCAGGATCAGGCTCAGACTCAGTGTCAGAGAGGCCATCAGCAGAGGGGCCAATACCCAAAGGTCAGGGTCAGCCTTTTATGCTTTCTATCAAGGAGGCCTCAACAATATGGGAAGTGGTCGCAGGTATTATTTTCGTTCACTCTCATTCAACTTCAGTTTTATTTGATTTTGCTGCTTCACATTCGTTTATATTTGCATAATTTACGACACTTTGGGTTCGAGCCTGAGTCATTACTTGTAAAGTTGAATATACTTATTAGTAACGGTCTCATATGAGTTGATCGAGTTAATGCCTAGTATCGAGTCGTAGTATGCATGAGAGTATTTTTCGTAAGACTGACAGGGTTTCCTATAGGCGATTATGATATCGTCTTAGGTGTGGATTGGTTGAGTGATCAACACACTATAATAGATTGCCATGCTGTCAAGGTTATCTTCCGTATTCCTCATGAGGAGGAATTCTCATTCTCTAGATGAGAGGTGGAGTCTTCACCTGTTATCTTGTGGATGGCAGAGGCTGGGGAGGTATAGTTTCTAAGAGTAGTTTGTGAGTTTTTCGATGTATTTCTCGAAGAGCTTCCAAGTATGCCTCCAGTTCAGGAGATTAATTATTATATTAATTTGAATCCGAGAGTAGATCCAGTATCAATGAGAGTCTACATGATGTCTCCTTCAGAGTTGTTGGTGATGTATCAGTCTATCGAGAAGCTTAGGACTAAGGGATTCATTCGTCCTAGTGGATCACCTTAGGGAGCTCTGACCCCTCTTGTAAAGAAGAAGGATGGTTCATCACGTTTGGTCATTAACCATCGTCAGCTTAACACGGTGATTGTGAAGAATAAGTATCCCTTGCCTATGATATATGACTTATTCGACCAGCTCAGTGGTGCAACTGTGTTCTCAAAGATTGATTTACGGTTTGGGTATCACCAGATCAGTCAGAGAGCAAGATATACCTAAGATTACGTTTATTTCTAGATATGACCGTTGGGAGTTTTTTGTTATGCCTTTTGGAATGACCAATGTGCTAGCGATTTTCATGGATCTCATGAATCACATCCATATGTCCCACATAGACCAGTTTGTGATAGTATTTATTGACGATATCTTGGTCTATAGTTAGACCGAGGTAGAGCACGAGCAGCATTTTCGTGTGGTTCTTCAGATTCTTTAGGACCATCAGCTTTACGTGAAGTTCAACAATTATAATTTTTGGCTCGATCGAGTCTCTTTCGTGGGTCATATTATATCTGAGATGGTGTTGAGGTGGATCCCAAGAAAGTAGAGGATGTCTGGTGTTGGCCAGTACCTCGTACAGCTTCAGATGTACGCAACGTTTTGGGATTAGCGGGTTACTACAGACGGGTTATGGTAGACTTTGCTAGGATCTTCGTACCTTTGACATGGCTGACATAGATGTTGGCTTTGAGTGGTCAGATGCTTGTCAGGCTTCTTTTGATAAACTCAAGCAGAGTTTGATTTTGGCTCCTATTCTGACATTATCCGTCAGACCAGATGGATTCATGGTGTATTATGATGCGTCAGGCCAAGGATTTGGTTGTATCCTTATGCAGCATGACGGACTCATAGCTTATGCTTCTCGACAACTTTAGGACCATGAGTGAAACTATCCGACACATGATCTTGAGTTGGTCGTTGTTGTGTTTGCACTCAAGCTCTGGAGGCATTATTTGTATGGGAAAAGAGTGGAGATTTTTACTGATCGTAAGTGCTTGAGGTATGTGTTCATTTAGAGGGACCTGAACATTCTGGATAGGAGGTTGCTTGAGTTACTGAAGGACTATGATATTGATCTTCAATTTCATCTGGGAAAGGCCAACGTCGTTGCACACGCTTTGAGTAGGAGACACAGTAGTCTATTTCTTGTCGGGGCAACATCACCTTCTAGTGGATCTTCATGAGATGGGCATTGAGATAGTAATACCTGGTGTAGTCTCCCTTCCCGAAAATTTTTGAAATATTTTTTATTTATTTATTTGGTGATTTTTAGATTTTTTTTTATAAATAATTATTTTAGTTAATTATTGTAGGTCCTAAAAAATCAAGTTGCACCCATCAACAAAGTCATGAAAATCAAGAAAAAACAGCTTTCAAATGAACTGCACAGACATCAGATTGTACATCATTCAGATTGGGCAGACTGGACTGTGCACACTCTCAAGTGCGCATGCTGATGTGGCAATGTCATCATTACCTGACACAATCAAATCTTCTGACAATTGACAGCACAAAGAACGAGGTGACTGTTCGTTTATTGTGCCGCACAGCGCTCGAGGACAGCTGTACATGCAGCGCACTCTGTCTGCAGTGCAGTCCATGCCAGCGCCATCCATTCCAGCGCCATCCATTCTAGCGCAATCCGAAGTCTGCGCAATTCATGTGGCACACTTTATCGTGACAACTGACAAAAGTACACGTGGCATTCATGCCATCAATTGCTCGTTACGTGGCAATTGTCTACACACGATCATACGCATTTCAATCAAATAATGCCATGTGTCCAAGACAGTTGGCCCACGACCAGACAACTGCCTGCGCAGTCTGATGCTGCGCAATCCAACTTGCACCATCCAGAATAACTAAAAGTTAGTTATTTCCAGAACTCTATAAATAGAGTTTCAAGTCTTCATTCAAGGAGATCAGACATAAAAAAGTTCAGAAATATCAGAGAGTTCAGGAGTTCTTGCCCAAGTGCTGCTGTATTCTTCCGAGGCTTTTGCCTTCAACTTCAGAGGCTACCGTCTTCAAAGTTCACATCGTCCAAGGGATAAAGCAATCGTCTTCTAGATTGGATTCCTACAGTTGTACTTTCCCAGAATTCTTGTAATCTTTACAAAGTTTATATCAATAAAGTTTATACTTTTGTTTTTGCAAACAAAATGGCGACTCTGCTAGGGACGACTTTCTCCTCCGACGAGGAAGTGACAACTCAATGTGACGTTGCGTCTATCGGAAAGACGCAGAAGACGCTGGTTGTGAAGGTCAACCAGACGGCCTATGAAGCCATGATCAACTCCAGGACCACTCCTTGAACTACGACAACTTCTGCCACAAGCAAAGTGCGCCCAGTGTGGATCCCAAAGACTGTTGTGCAGTCTGTTGATCCTGCCATCAAGACTGCTGTACAGTCTAATGTTTCTGCCACCAAGACTGTTGCACAGTCTAAAATCTCTGCTGTTGCACAATCTGCCTCTGCCACTCCTGCGCAGTTTGCTGTTGCCAGTGCACAAACTACATCATATGCTACTCTGTCAAAGTGTAAGACTCATGTTCCTCTGGCGCAGTTGGCTGCCACTCTGCCTGCGCAGTCCACTACTCTAGCAACCAGAGTGCAACTCAAGCACTCTGGCAACAAGGCTCCTACTACGCAAACCACGCTGGTTGAGGCCAGAAAACATTCTGCCAGAACTTCTTCTGCGTAATCTGCCAGTGCGCCATCCACCCATGCGCAAACCATGTCTGCGCCATCCAGGAAAGACAGCCCTTTGGCTAATCTCTCCTCTTCTCACAACAAAGAAAAAAGCTCTGCTCCTCTCAAACACCCAGTTGCTCCTGCGCAATCCACTGGGGGTAGTCTTTTGGCTATTCCTCCTCCTCTCCATAACAAAGGAAAAGGCCCTTTGGTCTTTTCTCAAACTTCCTCGTCTCTTGACTTGAAAGACAACAGAGGGAAACGCTCTTTAGCTAACCCTTCTTTTCAAAACAAAGGAAAAGGCCCTTTGGTCTTTTCTCAGTCTTCCTCGGTTTTTACCGTTAAAGATCAAACTGAACGTGCTCCGGCATCAGTCAGTATAAGAACCCTTTCTCACAAGGATTCTTCTTCTTTCCTTGCCAAAGGGAAATGTACTTATCAGAGAGGTATTATACCTACTCCGGTAGCAGAGTTCCAAGATCTCCCAACTCTTCAGATCTCCCGTTCAAGACAGAAAAAACTGCTGGTGTCTCAGACAGAAACCCCTGGGGGTGAGTTTGCTGATTTAAGAACTTATCTCAATCGACCAACTTCGGTGAAACGCAAACAGCCAATGCCGAAGACCAATCAACATCAGAAGCAAACCTCCAGGATCAAGAATCCGGACACCTATGCCAATGAAATGAGCACTTTCCTGTACACTCAAGGGACAAAACATTTGAAGAACCGGAACCATGTTCCGAATGTTATCAAAGAACATATCCCTCAAACTTTTCTTCGTCCCGTTGCTGTTCCTGATCTCCGAGAACACCTCAAGCAAAAACGGGACAACATCCTAACATCCCCAGTGCAATCACTTAGACATCACTGTAACCACAAAGTTGTCATCAAGTGTTATTGTCAAACAACAAGACGATCTGTCTTCAATCGTCTGAACTTTCCTAACTCTGAACCTATGTCTGAAGATGAAGATGAGGTTTTATACGCCTCTGTCAACATGACTTCCAGAGACACTGGGGGTAGGAAGTGCTCCAAGCACGGGAAGCTTCGCAAGCCAAGCCAGCGGTATTTGGATCTACTCCAAGAATCCTCTGAAGGAGTATTCCAACATACTCGATCCCGAAGCCGAGACACAATCGGTCAAAGGAATCTTCAAGATCCTTCCGAACGTCTCCTTCCTTCTCATTCAGGAGATGATTCCTTCTCTGACTACGATGCATACAGTGAAAGTTCAGAACAAACAGTATCCTCTACTGTACCCAGGAAAGTGACAGCTTATGTTGTCAATGAATATCCCGACGCTTCCAGTTCAGCCAGCCAAGAACAAAGAATAGCTGCACTAGAAGATAAGCTGAAGACCATGGCCAAAATGGTCGCAAGTATGCATTCCATCATTGTGGCCCAGCATACGGTACCACCAACTGTACCTCCTACAAATCCTGAAATCATAGCATCGTCAGTGCCTGTCAATGCTAGACTGGGGGTAGCATCCACTCATCCAATACCTCATGTACAAGTTCAACCTACACCCAGTCAGTCAGGTGCTGGGGGTAGTGCTTATCACGCTGTTCCTCCTCCTAACACCGTAGGTCAGCCTGCTCCTTCTACATCAATGGAAGATGCCAATGAAGCTGTCAAGCTCTTGTGGACTCAGTTCGAAGCTTTCAAGGAGAAAGACAACTTACAAAGGTTGGGGATCAAACAACCCTACCCAGTTGAATGGAAGGAAGTTCCATTTCCTCCAAAGTACAAGATCCCAACAATCTCGCTATTTGATGGCAGCACTTCTCCCAGTCAGTTCATTAACCATTTTGAGGATATGACTGTCCAACTTCAACCAAATGACGCTCTTCTTACCAGAGTATTCGTCGGCTGTTTAGCTGGCGTAGCATACGATTGGTATAGAAGCATGCCCGATGGTTGTATCACCTCCGTCTCTGGCCTAAAGCAAATCTTCCTGGAACGATTCTATAAGGGAATTAATGACATGACTATGTCAGCCCTCAACAAAATCAAACAAAGACACAATAAAACTGCTGAGAGTTTCATTGAAAGGTTCCGCCGGAAAGCTTTGAAAATGCCTCCTGGAACTCCTGCTGCTGTCACCATAGATACCTGCAAGGCAAATCTGTTGCCTATTATCAGCATGTGGATAGGATCTACTCAGTTCCAAGACTGGCCATCCTTCATTGTCAACGCTAAAGCCGCTGAAGTTAGCGCTGATAAATTCAAACAATTAGGGGTACAGATGTCTAACCCCGACCGGGATGAACACCAAACATCAGGTGGTGGCAATCGCCAGAACAACCGCAAAGCAAAAGAAACTTTGAACATCAATTTGAACAAGAACAAAGAATCTCTGGCGGTTAACGTAGCTCCCCCTACGTCTACTTCCACTCCTTCTGCACCTCCACCGAGAGAACCTCGTCCTAAAGTAGAATATTCCTTTGATGAGAATGACACTGCTAGCATCTTTGATTGCTTGATCAAAAGCAATAAAATCCAACTTCCAGATCCCAAGAAGCCCGATGAAGTCGGTAAGACTGATCATCCCAAATACTGTGTCTATCACAGGTTCATCGGACATCCCACTCGAGCATGTTATATGCTCAAAAGCAAAATCCAGGAGCTGGTCAATGCTGGTGTTGTCACTCTGCAATAAGATGAGAAGACCGTTATCGCAAATATGGTCTCAGTTCAGTTCGGTGACTTTCCACCCCAGATGGTGCAGCACGGTGTCATTCCTATCCCCAAAGCTACTCTTGAGATCGAAAATCTCCTTCCTCCACGAAGTGAAGGTCTCGTCCCCTTGTCTTTTGACAATGGCGAGATTATATGGATTCATCCGGATCTTGCTTCAGAGTTCGAAGCTCCCTCTTCCTCCAAGAAGAAAGACCGCTCTAAGGACAAGACAAAGACTTGCAATATGGTGTCTTTTGACCCCATAATTGATGAAGAAATCTTGCTGGGCACCAGATCAGGGAAAGCCTATCTGAAGGATTACCCCGAAACCCAAGAGAATCCTGCTTCTTCTTCTTCTGAGCCTGCTCCAGTGCAGCCTGCTTCCACTGAAGATATTCCTACTGTATCTTCACCGGTTGTAGTGTCTATTCCTATCAAGCCGACGGTCGCTGACAAAGGCAAACAGCAAGTCCGCATTGATAAACCTTTAAAGAATTCAACTCCTTCTGGACTTGAAAAGCCTTACAACTTTGACATCCTGGCTCAGTTGGCCAATACACCGGCCCGACTGTCCATCTTCGAGCTCTTGCGCCTCTCCAAAGAGACTCGGGAAACTCTGAATGAGGCTCTCATGCAAGCTGAAACTTGTCTAGCCCTTCTAAAGAAGCCGAAAGCAGAACCAGTCTCTTGCCTCCATTGTCATAGCGTGTTGGAGTTAATTCCAAATATAACTTTCACACAGGATAACATGCTGATGGAAGACAACAGGCACGACCGTCCTCTTTACTATACAGGATATGTCAATTCGATGAAAGTCGATCGTATTCTGATAGATCCAGGGTCTGCTCTCAGTATTATGCCGAAGACAATGTTGGATGCGCTGAAGATCCCAGTGCATAGTCTCTCCAGTACAATCACCACCATTCTTGGGTTCAACCAGGGAAGGAGTGAACCTCTGGGCAAGATTTGCCTAAAACTCCAAATAGGCAATCTTCGTACAAAGGTTACCTTCTACATCATCGACAATCATGGTTGTTCTTACAATGCTTTGCTGGGAAGACCATTTCTGCATGAGCATAACATTGTCCCTTTGACTCTCCATTAATGTTTTAAATATGTTGATGACAATAGAGAGGTGCAAAAGGAGGTTGCTGATCTCTATCCTTTCAAAGGCATCGAAGCATACTGCAATGATGCTCGTATGTACAAGGATGAATTCATGAAGGTTGTCCTATCTCTAGACACTGAAGAAGAGCAAGAAATAGTGCCCAATGATACCCTTATCATCCCTGTCAAAGGGCGTGTTTCTCGTTCTCAGTCTTCCAAGCCACTGGCTATTCACTTGCCAGTCCAGAAGCAACCAACTAATGATGATCAAGATCAAAGGGAGCTCACCTCTTCTGAGCCGCTTGTTATCGACCTCCGTCGTAACAAGGAAAAAAGGCGGCTCACCTCTTCTGAGCCACTTGTTATTGATTTATCTCATAACAAGGACAAAAGGGAGCTCACCTCCTCTGAGCCGCTTGTTATCGACCTCTGTCGTAACAAAGCCAATCCTCCTCCACGTTCTTCTTCTCCACCTCTTGTAATCAATCTAACCAAGTCTGCTAAGGCTAAAGGTCCTGCTGTAAATACCAATGTACAAATCAATGAAAAAGCATCTACTTTCCAGTATACTGATGTCATTTATCATGCTAAGTGCTATTTGGATATGTTAGATAGCTTTCAGTCATTTATAATAGGAGTTGTACAATCTCTTCAAACAGAAGTCTCACTCGAACTTCCAAAGGATTCATATCATATTGTTGCCGCTCATAAGAAAGGCGAGAGTCCAATACTTTTTAGTAAAAGACCGGAACAACAATTCAGCTATACGGATGATAGCAAAATTAACGACACGGGGCATCTTCAACTCCGTCGTTACAGTCAACAGTCAAAAGACATCATCCGAAAGATGGGTTACGACTTCAAGAGCGGCCTCAACTACGGTAAGGGTAGAAAAACTCCTCTCTGTACGGCTGTCCCGAAAGGAAAATCAGATATGTACTTCAGCAGGACCAAAAGAGGTCTCGGATATGCTTCTCCCCCAGTATTATCCCCAGCAGGCTCTGAATCTGATAGTGAAGAGCGTTCTAACTCTTCTGATTCCAGATCATGGGATTCTGACACCAACATCGATCAAATTCATCGGCTGACTGTATCTTCTAACATGGTCTCCGTCGAACTTCCAGAAGACTATGATGAGGATATTGAAGAAAGTTCTGAAACAGATCCTTGGGCTCAACGAATGGACACCCAATGGGAACTCCGATTCGAACAAAGGAAACCTCCTACCGAAGATCAATTAATTCAAATTGATGTAGGAGAGAGCGGATCACCTCGTCCAATTTTCATCAGCAAGAACCTTCCAGAGGCAGATAAGCAGGAATTAATTCTTCTGATTAAAGAATACATTGATGTCTTTGCCTGGAGCTATGAAGACATGCTAGGTCTAGATCCCAAAGTTGCTACTTACAAATTGAATATCCTGTCGAACGCAAAACCGGTCAAACAGCAACAACGACGTTTCAAGCCAGAAATGATGGACGCAATCGACAAAGAAGTCAAGAAGCTCATCGCTTGTGGCTTTATTCGAGAAGAATAACATCCTGATTGGGTAGCCAATGTCGTCCCAGTCCTAAAGAAAACAGGCAAAGTTCGAGTCTGCATCGACTTCCGGGATCTTAATGAAGCATGTCCAAAAGATGAATTTCCTCTCCCTATCACGGACGTTATGATCGACAACACCTGTGGGTTCGAAAGAATATCTTTCATGGACGGATTCTCCGGATACACTCAGATTCGGATGAATCCTGAAGATGAAAAATATACTTCTTTTCGTACTCCTCGTGGAGTCTACTGTTATACTGTGATGCCATTTGGTCTCAAGAACGCTGGTGCAACATACCAACGAGCCATGAGTACCATCTTTCGAGATCATCTGCGAAAGACTGTCGAATGCTACGTCGACGATATTGCTGTCGAAAGTCGTCTGAAGGAAGATCACATCCAAGACTTGAGAACTATCTTCAATCTCATGCGCCAACATCAACTCAAAATGAATCCCACCAAGTCATTCTTGGGTGTCTTTAGTGGTAAATTTTTCGGCTTCGTCATTACCTCTAAGGGTATACACGTGGATCCCGAGAAGATCAAAGCCATTCAAGAGATGCGTCCTTCACGCAACCTAAAAGAGCTACGAGGATTCTAAGGTCGACCTGCGTATATCAGAAGATTCATTTCGAATCTATTTGGACGATGCAGACCATTCACTCAACTCATGAAGAAGGGTGTATCTTTCATTTGGACCGAAGAATGTCAACGAGCATTTGACGACATCAAGCGGTATCTCATGAACCCACCAGTCTTGGTACCACCAATCTCTGGCATACCATTCTTAATGTATGTCCATGCTATGGACCATTCATTGGGTGCTTTACTTGCCCAAAAGAATAAAGAAGGCCATGAACAAGCCATCTACTATCTTAGTCGTACTATGATTGGTGTTGAACATCGTTATAGTCCGGTTGAAAAAGAATGCTTAGCTCTTATGTTTGTTATTCAAATGACGAGGCATTACATCATTGGCCAAACTATTCATGTCATATCCCGAGTTAATCCTCTTCGGGTACTCAAGAAAAAGCCCAGCACACTCAATTCTCGGCTGGCTACATGGGCCATTCTACTAGTCCAATATGACATGGTATATGTTCCTCAAAAGTTTGTCAAAGGTCAAGCATTGGCAGATTTCTTAGCAGCTCATCCCGTTCCAGAGACGTCCAAGCTATACGATGAAATTCTAGATGAGACATTGGAATCTAATACAATCTCTGAAGAATTTCCTACTTGGCGTCTATTCTTTGATGGTGCATCCAGAATCGGACCCAATGGTGCCATTGTCGCAGGAGTTGGAGTTGTCCTTATTTCTCCGGATGGGTCAGCTATCCAAAGTGCATACTCCTTAGATGAACCTTGCTCCAACAACGTGGCAGAGTACAATGCTCTACTCATTGGCCTTCAGCTAGCTAAACAACTTGACATCGAGTATCTTGAAGACTATGGTGATTCTAAGCTGGTTGTTAACCAGGTTAGAGGAACTTATGAAGTTCGCCATCAAGATCTAATGCCTTACTTTGAAGCGGCAATCAACATGGCTACATCATTCAAAGCCTTCTTCATCGAATATGTACACCGAGCTTGCAATACTAAAGCCGACGCTTTGGCCAATCTTGCAGCTGTCCTAGCCATCCGAAGACAGCAGGTGGTGGTCATCTCTAATCGAGAATTATTCTGCGTCAAAAATAATCGTAATATTGAGTTCAGTAATCTTACTGAAGTCAATGTTATCGATAAAGATTGGAGACTTCCCTTCATCGACTTCGTAGTTCATGACATACTCCCTGAAGATCCCAAGGAAGCTACGAGTATTCGTCGGCGGTCTCTGCGATTCTACTACAATCAGACTACCAAGACTCTCTACCGGCGGACTTATGATGGCCTACTCTTACGCTGTCTAGCTGGTGATGAAGCAAAGCAAGTATTGCGTGAAGCTCACGACGGTGTTTGCGGGGCACATCAACCCGGTCCTAAACTACAGGATCGCATCCGACGCATGGGTTATTATTGGCCCTCTATGGTTTCTGATGCCATTGAATATGCAAAGAAATGTCGAGCTTTTCAAATCCACGCAAATTTTATTCATCAACCTTCAGAATTTTTGCATCCGACGGCTGCCTCCTGGCCTTTCGAAGCTTGGGGCATGGACATCATTGGTCCCATCAATCCTCCTTCTTCTAGAGGACATCGGTTCATACTAGCAATAACCGACTACTTCTCTAAATGGGCTGAAGCTATACCTCTGGCTGAAGTCAAGACCAGCAGTGTCATCAACTTCATCAAACACCATGTCATCTATCGATTTGGTGTACCTCAAAGGATCATCCACGACAACGGACCACAATTTATTAGCCAGAAGTTTACAAGATTCTGCGATGATCATCGGATTGACAATATTGCTTCTATAGCCTATAATCCTGCCGCTAATGGATTAGCTGAAGCTTTCAACAAGAGTATCATCAAGCTCCTTAAAAAGTTTGTATCTACTAACAAATGAAACTGGAGTGAAAAGATTGAAGAATGTCTTTGGGCCTACCGCACTATGGTCCGCAACCCCACAGGCTGTACACCTTTCTCTTTGGTATACGGCTGTGAAGCAGTTCTTCCTCTGGAACTTCAAATTCCTTCCTTAAGGATTGTCATTGCCAACGAGCTCACTACAGAGAACAATGATCTTCTCCGACTTCAAGAATTAGAAGCGCTCGATGAAAAGCGGTTATTGGCTCAACAGCATATTGAGTTATATCAGGCCCGCATCTCGAAGACTTTCAACCACAAAGTTAAAGTTAGAGCCTTTCAGCAAGGAGAGCTCGTTCTAACGGTCAGACGTCCTATGACAATGAATCATTCAAGCAAAGGCAAGTTCGATACGAAGTGGAAAGGGCCTTACATTATCAGCAAAGTCTTTTCAAACGGAGCTTATCAACTTTCAGAGTTAGATGGTCGAGTTGCTATGATGTCTATCAATGGCAAATTCCTCAAGAAATACTATGTATAAATGTAACAGAGATTTTATGTAAATATGATCAGACATTTCATAAATAAAGTTTGATTTTTATTTCATCATAAATGATGTTACATAATATCAAGAAAGATCATTATCGTCCTTCTCGACATTGGGATGCGGACCACTGTCATCCTTATCAAAGACATAATCAGCAAAAGAACTGAGAACATCCTTGCTGGAAGCTACCAAGAACTTGCAAACAGCCATTCTCATAGCTTCTGCTTCTTTAGTCTTCCCTGGTTCAAAAAGAAAGTCCAAGATGTCCTTTGGCGGCTTAGGGGCAGATGAACCTTCACTCGCCGTCATCTGCTGAGTCGGCTTGTCTGGACGCTCTTCAGTTCCCGCTTCCACCTTTGAGGCGATCTCAGCCTTCTTGGATGCATCTTCGGACGACATCTTTATGTTGAAAAATAGAAATGATCATTCCTTCCAAATTTCTGTTCTATTTATAGGCAGAGATTCTCAAAACAATAAAATGACACATTCATCTGACGGTTCGTCCGTTCATTATCATCATCTGACGGTTTACCCTTTTATTCATCATCCTCATTTGACGATTCATCCGTTCGTTATCATCATCTGACGGTTCGTCCGTTCATACATCCACTTGACGGTTCGCCCGTTCATCATTTCGACGGTTCATCCGTTCATTACATTCATCCCCTTTGACGGTTCATCCATTCACACATCTATCCGACGGTTTACCCGTCCATGCCATCCACAATTATCCAACGGTTTACCCGTTCATTCATCATCCCCATTTGATGGTTCACCCGTTCATTATCATCATCTGACGGTTCGCCCGTTCATTATCATCATCTGACGGTTCGTCCGTTCATCATCATCCGACGGTTCATCTGTCCATCCGTTCATTTTTGACGATTTATTTCGTTCATACCTTTTTTGACGATTCATTTCGTTCGTTTATCTACATCAGCAACTTATCATTCTCAATTAAGTTGTCTATTGAAATAATGATATTCAATAAATTATATTTGCCACGTCCATATTACCTCTGAGCAGATATAATTGAATATAATTATTTTCCAAGATCAAGAAATATATCATGTCCTGTACCTCTGAATATATTTTCTATCTCTATTATTTGTATCTAAATAAGATATGCAATAAATAATAGAGCCACAAAAATGTCTTTTATTGATCAAAATTCAAGACATTACAAAGCTTCATATTGCAAAAAAAAACAAGAAGATACAAAGAATCTTTCTATTAAACTGGAGGTGTCATCAGACTGGTAATCTGTTGCTTCAGAGTCTGCAGACGCTCTTCGCGGGATTCTATCACTCTCTTCCTGGCCTCTTCCATCCCATATGTCTCGTTAAAAGTTGACATGGTTACCATTCTGCGAGTGATTTCATCATTATGAGCTGCGGCATATTCGTCTCTTTCTTGGGTTAGAGCACCGAGTTGTTGGATTGCAGTTTGATACTCGGTAACCTCATCTTCCAATTCTCCCTGAAGACGGGCAATCTTCGCCCTCAGTTCAGCAATTCTTCTCTCTTTTCTTTCAGCAGTAGAGGTCACCGATTCTACCTTGGAATTGTACTCAACAGATTTAGTAGCAAAAGCATCTAAGAGAGTCTGGAAATTTACTCTTTCAATTGCAGCTTCCTAAGCCATCCGTTCAAATTCCGCTTGAACTAAGGATTCTACCTCCCCCTTATTGAGCTCTTTGTAGTTCTTTATTGAAGTCTCTAGCTCATTTAATATGTGTTCAAAAAAAGTGGCCTGAGGCTCGTCACCTTGCTCGCGGATAGCATGAACTAAGAAAGAGGTTGGACCTCTAACTGTGTAAAAATTAGCATCCTCTTTTTCCATCACTCTATTGATCAATGGTCCCAATGAATCGAAGAAGAATTTGGTAAATGATTGGATGACGAATTGATTGGTCGCCAGAGCACCAGGAGTAGCAGCTACTCCTGTTGATGACGAGGCAGCAGGACGTTCAGTTTCTCGTGTTTAGATGGAAGGCTCTTTGAATGAAGGAACTAAAGTGGAGCTGGTCGCTCCTCCTGGTTGTTCCTCTGCAAAATTAAAAGATTATCATTTTGCCTGTTATTCGCTATTGTCAAAGAGAATCAAAAGTGAAAACAGTCTTACCATGGTTCGATCCGGCGACTGGCCTATCATCTGTTAGGATAGATTCTAGCTAAGCAGAAGTAGCTTCAGACATTATCGCCTGACTACTTTCTGTTTCGGAGCCACAGGATAAATGGCGACTGCTACTAGCAATTGTCGTCGCTAGTACTATGTCCATGCATGCTGGAGGAGCGGAAGAAGATTCGGGTTCTGTATTGATAAGAATAAAAATATTAGTTGTCAATCTATTAAAAGAAAACTGCTAATTTCATTCTATACCTTGGGGAGCAACAACTGGAGTTTCCTCCAAAGCCACTTCTTCATCTACAGTCTTCTCTGGAGATATTGGCACCTCAGTCTCCTTTTCAGGAGTCAGAGTATCATCAACAGCTCGGGGAGATGTCTGGACCTCAATATCCTCTTCAGGATTTTGTGTCTCATCAACAGCTTCTGATGAGGTGCTCTCCTCGCTCTCACTGTCCTCAGGAACCTCTTCACTAGCAGCAGCAGCGGCGTTATCAGTTTCTTCTTGATAACCGAAGTCACAATCATTCAGTGCTTCGATCATGAGACGATCTTCCTCCTCACGGGCTGCTCCCGGTGTAACAGGAAGATGAGTTGTTACTGCCATTGGTGAAGGTGATCGTACAGCTTCCTCTTCTCTGGGCTCCGCAGCCTCTTCTCTCTGCTCAATTTCTTCTCTAGGCTTTGCCGCCTCCTCTCTTTGTTCAATGTCCTCCCTCTATTCTGGACTAAACTCAGAAATAGGGGTAGGAGATGGCATGGTGAGTCCAGCCGCAGCTTTCATCACTACCGAAGACAAAATTTGCCTTGGAGGAGAAACTGTTCTCTTCTTTCTTCTGTGGGCCAATTTCTTTCTATGTAGTGGCCTCTCAGGACTCTCTATGTTTACTACCTCGACCTGTTTCTGAATGGAGGTCGGTGTAGCTACTTCATCTCGAGTGGACTCGGCCAATTGTCTAGATTGGGATCTAGTAGTGACCTTCTCTGAAGAATATTCCAAGATTAATTTCTTTTTCATAGCTGGGGAAGAAGGCTCTTCTCTCCTTCTCTTCTTCTCCTTGACCGGAGACTTAACAACCTTCAGAGAAATTCTTAAAGGTTGGTTAACTTCCTCTTGGAAATTGGCTTCTCTATAAGCTTCCAATGAGTCGTCCACTGGCTCATGTTCTTCATCGTTGTTGGGAGCTAATGTGTCAGTCGCTCCTTTTCTTTGACGATTTGCTGTTGCAAAACTATCAACGAGGTTATAGTTTTCAGCAAACGTATTTGCAGCTGTGTAAAACTGTAAATAAGTATACAGCATTCTGGGACCAGTATCAGTTCTGTTTGGCATCGAGAACACAGTCTTTGTGTCTCGAACATTATAGTAAGCCCATGCTCTCGTACCATCAATCAGGTACCCCGTCCCTTGCAGGCAAGTTATGGCATTGCCCACATGGAACTGGTCATATCCAAACTGACGAGCAAAGCGGCTCGGCAAATATGGTTCAAGGAAGCATTCTTCTTCAAATCTGTATACTAGATGTGATGGTCTGATTGTCTTCAGCCATTCAAAAGATACTCGTCCTATTGGTTGCCTCCCAAGGTCAATCAAATTTGCTGCCATATGCTCATAACCAGTTGGAGGGGAAGATCAAAGAAAATTCCATCCTTTGTCGAGATTCAGAGTTCGTCTGCAGTCCCTCAAACTCGTGTATATCCACCTGCTCTGTGAGAATCTGCGTAGAAAACTGCCTCCAACTGCTCCCATGGCAGGGTTCATCAATGATGGATGATGCAAGAGCAACCATCCAAATAAGTAGGTATAGGGTAACTCCAGTCTAGGAAAGACACCCTTATCACCCTTGTACTTGAGCATAGAATCAACATACAGGCGAAGACCCGCGTTTATCCTACAGGTCATCGCTGATAATAGATCCATCCGGTAGCCGAAGACTAACCGGACAGCAGCAAAAAGAACACCGCGATGGAAGCGGTCTACAGTACTTGCTCCAGGTACGACGAATCGACGTAGCCAGTACGTCAAAAATCGTGCTAGCTGAGCATGTTTAGACATGGACCTGTAGCCCATTCTTATAAAGCTCTCCACAAATTCTCCAGCCTTAAGAGGAGGATATTGGTGTTCATCTTCAACTCTGATATCCATTCTCTTATTCTCCTCCATCAGCTTTAGCACTTCACTGTTGCTGAGGGGATGGAAGAAATTAGGGTTACATGAATCATGATCTTTTGTCTTTTTTTCGATAATACGGTTGAGAAAAAGATAAGTCAACCATTTGGATGAATAACATGTGCCAGCAGAGCCACTTTGGTAATACAAAGAATATATGTTATAATGACACAGAAGCTCATCGAAGACTTCCACCATCTTTGAATTCTCTCGACGAAGTCTATCTAATTCGTCATTGGTCGAGACGTACTCCTCGTAAGGCAACTCACCCATTGGTAAATATGAGATATACTTCATCTCATGTAGAACCAAGCCCATCCCTCCGCAGGGCGTCATAAACTTCCCTGTCCTGTAGTTGTACCTCTCTGCCAGAGCCAAAAACAGATGAGGATTCGGAAAGAAGCCGTATACAGTAGCGTGTACCGTATTATATAGTTCAATTTCTCTGAGTTTATCTTCAAACTGGACCAGTATCCAGTTGGCAATACAGCTCCATCTTTTGATCTCTGGGTTTACCAGACCTGTCAACCGGATGTCTTGATCCGGATAACGGCCCTCTGCCTTGGCATACTCATTGGCAAAAACCGGTGTCCTTACCGGCAGCAATAAAGATGAGTTCTCGGGAGGGATGCAACCCGGCTTCAACCCTCTCAATAGAGTGACGTGTCGTTTGGAAGAACTATAGAACACGTCTCTGTTATTTCGATCTTTCTTGACACAGATCTTTCCAGTCCGTGCATGTTGTAAGGGAGTGATGTCCCATTCCATCCTCCTAGGATGGCTCGCATGAGCATATCTTGCTAGTGGAAGGCATCTAGCTATGACTGGCAACTGAATCAATTTCTCCTTCCATTGGAAAGTTCTCAACTCAACTCGAGGTCTTGGTTGAGAACTTTTATCAATGGCATCTCCGAAAAGGAATATTGGCTTCTTATGAGTGACAGCGTCAGCAGATTGTAAAGGCTGTCCATTTATCAGACTTAGCAGAGTCTCGTTATCCTGTGCTATCAAAATAGCCTGGCGAGAAGAAGGAAGTGCATACTGTGGAAATAGCACATGAGATAAGTCTTTTTTGAAATCTGGCTCAGATAAAGTTCCTACAAATGTTTCATATTCAGGATCTTCTCTGGTATCAACTACATCCAACAGAAGAAAACAGAATTTAGTACAAGTTAAGTCAGAAATTCTGTCATCAGATTGCACAAGATATCAGACTACTCAAACATCAGATTGCGCAAGTATCAGATTGCGCAGATATCAGACTGCGCAAGCATCAGATTGCGCAGATGACAATCTCGCGCAAATCAGCCGATTGCGCTGACTTTTGCCAGCGCAATTCAACCGATTACGCGAGAGGATATTCTTCATAAAAATGAAGAATAATGTGTTCGTGCAACCAAAACCCTAAAAAGGGTGGCGCAGTATGATCACATCTCTAAAAAGAGATGGATTTTAAGATCCAGCAAAGTCGAAAAAACCCTAAAAAGAGTTTTCGATCGGGTTATCTACCTCTCAAAGCTGGGTGCGCAGTTTCATGACGGAAAGGACGAGGCGCCACGCGAGTCGAAGACTCGGCGGGGGCCTTGTCCTTGGCGGCGGCTGAAGAACGCTTGGGAGCCATGAGATCGACGGAGAAGAAAGGTTGAAGTCGGAGTAGGCTCGGGGTTTCTCTCTCTCAAAAGCAAGTAAAGAATAAGTTGAAAGATCGAGTGAACTATTTTTAGTTTTTCAAAACAAACGGCTACCACAGATTGCGCCGAAAAAGCAAGGGCCGATTCATCCGATTGCGAAGACAGCTCAACAATTTGTGCAACTTGATTTAAAATTCAAAATTCAAAGTATTTCAAAATTTTGAATAAATTCAACTTTCGAAAACTTTGAAGGGGGTCTTGTAGGTCCTAAAAAATCAAGTTGCACCTATCAACAAAGTCATAAAAATTAAGAAAAAACAGCTTTCAAATGAACTGTGCAGACATCAGATTGTGCATCATTCAGATTGTGCAGACTAGACCGCGCACACTCTCAAGTGCGTATGCTGATGTGGCAATGTCATCATTACCTGACACAATCAAATCTTCTGACAACTGACAGCACAAAGAACGAGGAGACTGTTCGTTTATTGTGCCGTACAGCGCTCGAGAACAGCTATACATGCAGTGCACTCTGTCTGCAGCGCAGTCCATGCCAGTGCCATCCATTCCAGCGCCATCCATTCTAGCGCAATCCGAAGTCTGCGCAATTCATATGACGCACTTCATCGTGACAACTGACAAAAGTACACGTGGCATTCATGCCATCAATTGCTCGTTACGTGGCAATTATCTACACACGATCATGCGCATTTCAATCAAATGATGCCATGTGTCCAAGACAGTTGGCCCACGACCAGACAACTGCCTGTGCAGTCTGATGCTGCGCAATCCAGTTCCTGCACAATCTAACTTGCGCCTTCTAGAATAACTAAAAGTTAGTTATTTCCAGAACTCTATAAATAGAGTTTCAAGTCTTCATTCAAGGAGATCAGACATAAAAAAGTTCAGAAATATCAGAGAGTTCAGGAGTTCTTGCCCAAGTGCTGCTGCATTCTTCCGAGGCTTTTGCCTTCAACTTCAGAGGCTACCGTCTTCAAAGTTCACATCATCCAAGGGATAAAGCAATCGTCTTCTAGATTAGATTCCTACAGTTGTACTTTCCCAGAATTCTTGTAATCTTTACAAAGTTTGTATCAATAAAGTTCATACTTTTGTTTTTGCAATCAATTATTACGGTAGATGACTTTAGCCACAGTTGGGTTTTGAAGTATCAGACGACTAGGAATCATGGCACGGATAGTGCAGTGGCGTGCCTTGACTAGTGTATTAGCCATGCCAAGGAAGACTCAGCCATAAGTATGTCCTAACTAGGAAAACGAGATCAAGTTGCGACTTAACCCCCACCGAAGAATTATTTATTTATTAATTAGATATATTGATTTTAGATGACCCGATTGTTACCAACTTAGCCCGAACTGGGCCCGAACCAAATCCAAGCCTTTGTAGGTATGTAGTGAGGCCAAAGACGACCATGTAGGCATATTTTATGTGTGTACAAATATTTTCTAAATTATTTTAGGTATTTATGTGCATTTTTAACTATTTGAATATTTGTACAAAAAAATTGGTATTTTATTATTAAATATTGGTTTACAATATTTGTACAATTTTCTGGACCCGGATAAAGATGAGTAGTATGGATTCACCAAACCACCATTTAATTATTTTTATTATAATTTTGTGGTGAATAAATAAATATATTTTATTGTTACTGGATCGATATTCTATTTTTAGAAATTGGATAAATACTTTTATATTATTATATTGACGTATTTTGGATAAATATATGTGTACACATTTATAATTCATGTTCACCTTATATATACTAATTTTATATATACGTGCATATTATATTTAAGAATATATATACATTTATATAAGATATATAAATGTGTGTTTGTATATATAAATAAATATATTATATATGTGTGTATTTGTATGAATATATAAATACATTACATATGTGTGCTTGTATGTATATATATATATATATTTATATATATATTATATATGTGTATGTATAGATAAATATATAGGTATATGTGTGTGAATATATATGTATAAATATATAGAATGTATATGCATATATATATATATAGGAATTATATATATGTAAATATAATATGCTAATGAGAACAAAGGAGGAAATCCCAGCCCAGCCCGAACACCATCCTCCCAAATCGAGTTCAAGCGCAGCCCAGCCACCCCATTTGGTTTTCCCAGCCCGACCAGGCCCATGTTAAACCAAGCCTTCGTATTCATTTCCCCCACAGTTGCAAAACCTGAGCGGATATAGTACATATAAAGAGAGATCGAGAGAACAGAGGGGCAGACCACACAAACCCTAAACGCACCGCCACCTCTCTCCTCGAATACAGGCGACCCTGCCCCAGCCTCCGTGTACCGTCATGAGCCGCCGCCGGCCGGCCAGGCGCGGAAACTCGCGCGCACAAGCAGACAACTGTGTACAGGCAGTAGCACGAATTACGGGACCGACTTCGCAGCAACATTCCATCGCGCTCGGTCGACCACTGGTCGAACCGTCTTTGTAAGTAATTCGACAACCTATACAACTGTAACTCCCATCAGTTAGATTGATTTTAGATAACCTCAGTTGCTCGAAAAATTGAACCCAAGATCGACTAAAAAAATAGGACATTAGGTAGTCAAAGTACTCATATTTACGAACAAATCATCGTTAACCCAATAACCTTTTTGAAAATCCATTTAATGAAAGTCCTAGACAACCTATAGGACATCACAACCCTTCTTGTAGATTCTAATTTCATTAAATAGATAAGAAGTTATTCGATTCCGAAGTTGACCGAAAACCTGTTTTAAAAACTAGAAATTTATGCGATACGACGTGCGTCCCGCCAATCCGGGCGACGTGGTCACGAACTGAAAGCATCGAAAGGTGCGTAACGGCTTCATGGACGTGTGGGCTTTGACGGAATTCAAATTGGTCGCGTGTGCACGACGAATTTGATGCGTATCTGTCAAAATTTATCGTATCGACCTCTGTGCCAATTTTCTAATTAGTTTGTGCACGTTCGTCAGATCGAGACGAAACTTGTGCCAACAAGACCGTATCATTTTTCTGGTCATGTATGCCAAGTTTGGTCCGATTCTGAGACAGTTGATTGGATCACTGTTTTGTGGGCCCCATGATCCAATTCAACGGACAATTTTGTGCATGGTCCACCGAAAACTACAATTGGACATACCGTTGGGTTCATGTCATCAAAATAAATCCGTAGACATGTAGTTTGACGATTTTAGAGACCATTGACTCTGTACGCTTTTCGATGCAAAGCGGGTCCAACGGCAGACACCATTTTGGTCCAAAATTATCGTTTTGCCCCTGTGTCCAGAATTGGACTTAAGGACAGACAATCCTAGCTAATTTGACTATTCTGAGAATGTTGGCAATGTCTGTTTCAGCTTTTGGAGACAGTTATGATGACTTGGACTTTATGGCTCACCAGTTGATTATATTTTGTGGGATCTGCGTGCAACCTCCAGGTAAGATACCTTGCCTCCCTCTACAGTTCATTACTCATGCTTACAGTTCCTTTACTTTATATATGTTATCAGTTAGTTCTCTAGTTGTTCATGATTTACATGCTTATTTAGTCCCTATATCTTTATATGTTATCAGTTAGTTATTTCAGTTCTCTTGATTTGCATGCTTTACTTTAGACACTGTTTACTGGTTTATTAGTCGTGTTCTTTATCGTTATCATGCTTGACTGGATGTCATGGTTCTACCGGATTGGTTCCCTCTCGTACCGTGTCGTGAGTCGTATCGTGTCATAGGATGACTAAGTCATAAACTGAGCTGCTATACCTCATTGTCTTGAAATCTTGAAGCTAACCTGCGAGTCCATATTAGGGGCGAGGGTTAGTAGTTATCTGTGTCTTAAGCTAACCTGCGAGTCCACACTAGGAACGAGGGTTAGTAGTATATGGTTCACACCTGCGAGTCCACACTAGGGGCGAGGGTGATGCTAACTTGCGAGTCCACACTAGGGACGAGGGTTAGTAGTATATGGTTCATACCTGCGAGTCCATGCTAGGGACGAGGGTGATGCTAACCTGCGAGCCCACACTAAGGGCGAGGGTTAGTAGTTGTTCAAACATGCGAGTCCACACTAGGGACGAGGGTTTGAGTATTCGATTTTGTTATCCGTTGACATCGTGACATCGTGTTCTCTTGTTCTCCTCCAGCAGTTCGGTTATGCGTAGTGGTTCTTCCAGTCGTGTATAGTCGTATTTTCGTGTTTATTGGTCTTCTTTCGTTTATTTTCCTGTATTTTCTTTATTGCATGATAAACTGCTAGATAGGCATATTTTTATGTATCTTGCTATGTCCCCTGAGGACCTGATGATCTCTTCAGGTTAGTTATTGCGTGGAGTTAGTTAGCAGCTCTGGATGGCGGATGATTATGACACTTGTGGGGTCCAGCTGTTTACGACATTGATTGCGAGATTCAAGTATTGATACCATGTTTATTATCCAGCTCGTGCTTTCCTTTCATTATTATGATATATCCTATTTATTGATTCAGTTTATAGACTCATGTTATTTCTTGGAGTCTAATCAGACATGTATGCTAGTGGGCTGCAGACCACGACCCATAGTGTTCATTCATGTTTTGTATTCTTATTGCAGATTGAGATATAGATTTGTTTCCCAGGATTTGGCAGTATACCTAGCCTTGATAGTGTTTACGTATTCAAGTCGGGCTGGAGTCCGCTTGATGCGTAGCTGGCTTGCTCACGTGCTCGCGTCCGAAAAGCAGGTGCGGGTCGTGACAAATTTTTTTGGTGGCCCATGCAGGTCAGAGCATATCGTACCGGTTACGTAACTGTGCTGGTACGAGCCTGCGAATATGACTAAAGCCTTAGAAATCTTAATCCACTCTGCCTTGAAAATTCTCTTAGAAATTTCTCTACCGTCTTTGAAATCTCATATTTGTTCTCGATTATTCTTCATTGCCTTCCAAACCATTGATTTCCGTCTCCTTCTATTTCGGGGTGACGAATGATCGTGCTGTCTAGAATCTATCAGAAATTCTTAAATTATAGTATAATATTGCCTGACTATTGAATATTTAGTTGTTTATAGATATGAGGGATTATAGATACCACATGCCCTAGATATCTGTTGGAAGGACTCCTAGCCGGTAGTTAGAAGATTATAAGATTTTAGAGACCATATTTTGAGGAGTAATGTGACCAAAGGTGGGTAGAAGTCCTCAAGTATTCGGAGTTATAAAATGACTAGAAAGGGTCATAAAATATTTTTGGAGAAATTAAATTTGAGGAGATTAAGGAAATAGTAGACTTTGATTTTTAGAAATAATTATGAGTTAGAATTTTGAGGACAAAATTATTTTAAGGTGGGTAGATTTGTAGCCTCCCTACCCGAAAATTTTTAAAATATTTTTTTATTTATTTATTTGATTTAAATGGTGATTTTTAGATTTTTTTTTATAAATAATTATTTTAGTTAATTATTACGGTAGATGACTTTAGCCACAGTTTAATTTTGAAGTATCAGACGACTAGGAATCATGGCACGGATAGTGCAGTGGCGTGCCTTGACAAGTGTATTAGCCATGCCAAGAAAGACTCAGCCATAAGTATGTCCTAACTAGGAAAACCAGATCAAGTTGCGACTTAACCCCCACCGAAGAATTATTTATTTATTAATTAGATATATTGATTTTAGATGACCCGATTGTACCAACTTAGCCCGAACTGGGCCTGAACCGAATCCAAGCCTTTGTAGGTATGTAGTGAGGCCAAATTTTATGTGTGTAGCCGAACTGGACCCGATTGATTTTAGATGACCCGATTGTACCATGTAGGCATATTTTATGTGTGTACAAATATTTTTTAAATTATTTTTGGTATTGATGTGCATTTTTAACTATTTGAATATTTATACAAAAAAATTAATATTTTATTATTAAATATTGTTTTACAATATTTGTACAATTTTCTGGACCCGGATAAAGATGTGTAGTATGGATTCACCAAACCACAATTTAATTATTTAATTATTATTTTGTGGTGAATAAATAGATATATTTTATTGTTACTGGATCGATATTCTATTTTTAGAAATTGGATAAATACTTTTATATTATTATATTAACATATTTTGGATAAATATATGTGTACACATTTATAATTCATGTTCACCTTATATATACCAATTTTATATATACGTGCATATTATATTTAAGAATATATATATTTATATAAGATATATAAATGTGTGTATGTATATATAAATAAATATATTATATATGTGTGTATTTGTATGTATATATAAATACATTACATATGTGTGCTATGTGTATGTATAGGTATATGTGTGTGAATATATATGTATAAATATATAATATATATACATATATATATATATATATATATATATATATATATATATATATATATATATATATATATATATATATATATATATAGGAATTATATATATGTAAATATAATATGCTAATGAGAACAAAGAAGAAATTCCCAGCCCAGCCCGAACACCATCCTTCCAAACCGAGTTCAAGCACAGCCCAGCCACCCCACTTGGTTTTCCCAGCCAGACCAGGCCCATATTAAACCGAGCCTACATATTCATTTCCCCCACAGTTGCAAAACCCGAGCGGATATAGTACATATAAAGAGAGATCGAGAGAATAGAGGGGCAGACCACACAAACCCTAAACGTACCGCCACCTCCCTCCTCTAACACAGGAGACAATGCCCCAGCCTCCGTGCGCCGCCACGAGCCGTTATTTTCGACCAGGCACGGAAACACGCACGTACAGGCAGACAACAGAGCACAGGCAGCAGCACGAATTGTGGGACCGACTTCGCAGCAACATTCCATCGCGCTCGGTCGACCAATGGTCGAACCATCTTCGCAGGTAATTCGACAACCTATACAACTGTAACTCCCATCAGTTATATTGATTTTAGATAACCTTAGTTGCTCGAAAATCGAACCCAAGATCGACTAAATCCTGTTCAAAAATAGGACATTAGGTAGTCAAAGTACTCATATTTACGAACGAATCATCGTTAACCCAATAACCTTTTTGAAAATCCATTTAATGACAGCCCTAGACAACCTACAGGACATCACAATCCTTCTTGTAGATTCTAATTTCATTAAACAGATAAGAAGTTATTCGATTCCGAAGTTGACCGAAAACCTGTTTTAAAAACTAGAAATTTCTTCGATATGACGCACGCCCCGCCCATCCGGGCGACGTGGTCATGAACCGAAAGTATCAAAAGGTGCGTAACGGCTTCGTGGACGTGTGGGCTTTGACGGAATTCAAATTGGTCGTGTGTGCGCGACGAATTTGATGCGTATCCGTCGAAATTCACCGTATCGACCTCTGTGCCAATTTCCTAATTACTTTATGCACGTTCGTCAGATCGAGACGAAACTTGTGCCAACAGGACCGTATCATTTTTTTGGTCCTGTATAACAAGTTTGGTCCGATTCTGAGACAGTTGATTAGATCACTGTTTTGCGGTCCCCACAATACAATTCAACGGGCGATTTTGTGCACGGCCCACCGGAATCCACAATTGGACATACCGTTGGGTTCGTGTCATCAAAAAAAATCCGTAGACATATAGTTTGACGACTTTAGAGACCATTGACTCTGGCACGCTTTTCGGTACAAAGCAGGTCCAATGGCGGACACCGTTTTGGTCCAAAATTATTGTTTTGCCCATATATCCAGAATTGGACTTAAGGACAGACAATCCTAGCTAATTTGACTATTCTGAGAATGTTGGCAATGTCTGTTTCAGCTTTCGGAGACAGTTATGATGACTTGGACTTTATGGCTCACCAGTTGATTATATTTTGTGGGATCTGCGTGCAACCTCCAAGCAAGATACCTTGCCTCCCTCTACAGTTCATTACTCATGCTTACAGTTCCTTTACTTTATATATGTTATCAGTTAGTTCTCTAGTTGTTCATGATTTACATGCTTATTTAGTCCCTATATCTTTATATGTTATCAGTTAGTTATTTCTGTTCTCTTGATTTGCATGCTTTACTTTAGACAGTGTTTACTGGTATATTAGTCGTGTTCTTTATCGTTATCATGCTTGACTGGATGTTGTGGTTCTACCGGATTAGTTCCCTCTCGTACCGTGTCGTGAGTCGTATCGTGTCATAGGATGACTAAGTCATAAACTGAGCTGATATACCTCCTTGTCTTGAAATCTTGAAGCTAACCTGCGAGTCCACATTAGGGACGAGGGTTAGTAGTTATGTAGCTCCCCTTCCTGAAAATTATAAAATGTTTTTATTATTAATTTATTTTATTTAAATGGTGATTTTTAGACTGTACATAAAGGGTATATACACCATTATAGATTTATTGCATTTGATTATAATTATTTATTATTAAGTTATTGATGTGATTATTATATAATATTAGAATTATTATTGGTTATATTATTTTAGTCAAATAAATGTTATTGGGGTTTATTTGAGTTTATGGAGATTATATATATATGTGTATATATATATATATATATATATAATATATATATATATATATATATATATATATATATATATATATATATATATATATATATATATATATATATAATATATATATATTCATATGTATGGATATTTTCTAACTGATTATACGATTTCATTATTCATTAGAAAAATTAGTAAAAAATAGATATCTTATATAAATGATATATTTCTGTGTATAGGAATATTTTATTACATATATATATATATATATATATAATATATATATATATATATATATATATATATATATATATAAATGCTCTTTCTATGTAAATATTATAATTGTTATTAATTATAATATTTGCACTTAAATTATTATTAGACTTTGTGATTATGTAAATATTATATAATATTTGTTATTAATTATATATTCATATATATATATATATATATATATATATATATATATATATATATAATATATATATATGTATAAATTGCTAAATAAAAAGGAAAAAAAGAAAAAGAAAAATGAAGCAAAGGAGCAGCAGGGTCGGGGGCCAGCCCAGCCCGAGCACCCGCTAACTCCCCACGGCCCGAGCCCAGGCATCAGCTGCTAAAACACCAGACGAACCGACCCTTTCACCACACAGTCACGTTCATATATAATCGAGAGGGAGAGGCCGAGACCCAAACCCTAACACTCACGCCAGCCTTCCTCTCCCCTGGGAGCACCCCCACGCGCTCGTGCACCGCCGTAAGGCACTACCAGCGGCTAGGAAGGCGCGCGCGTGTGCGAAGAACAGGGAGAACAACAGCAGCGCCAATCCAAACTCCGATGTTTGAGATCGCGGTTCTCCCTCCTCGGTCGACGAAATCTCGTTCCGATTGCCCAGGTTTGTTGACAACCTATACCACTTTAATATCCTTCATTTAGTTCATTTGTAATCGTGCTAGATTTTCCAGAGGATCGACACAAAGTGGATCAAAACTCTGCCCAAAATAGAGCATGAAACCAGTCCAAACCACCCTTTTAGAAGACAGATATTTGACAATCCAACCACAGTTTAGGAAAAATATTTAAAGGGACTTTTAGACAACATGTAGAGGATTAAAACCCTATAATTAGAACTATTTCTAGCATACTATACAACAAGTAATTTCTGTTTGAAAATCCTAGAAAAACCTATTTTCGAAAACTGAAAATTCAATCGAATCCTTCGATATGACGTGCGTCCCGCCAAATCAGGCAACGGGGTCACGAAACGAAAGTATCGAAAGGTGCGTAACGGCTTCGTGGACGTGTGGGCTTTGACGAAATTCAAATTGGTCGCGTGTGCACGACGAATTTGATGCATATCCGTCGAAATTCACCGTATCGGTCTCTGTACATGTTTCCCAATTACTTTGTGCACGCTCGTCAGATAGAGACAAAACTTGCGCCAACAAGACCGTATCATTTTTCTGGTCCTGTATGCCAAGTTTGGTCCAATTCTAGACAGTTGAATCGGAACGTCGTTTTGCGGGCCCCACGGTCCGACTCAACGGGCGATTTTATGCACGGCCCGCCGAAATCCAACTCTGGACATACAGTTGGGTTCGTATCAAAAAACTGGACCTATTAACATATAGTTTGATGACTTTAGAGACCGTTGACTCTGACACATTTTTTGGTACAAAGCGGGTCCAACGGCGGACACCGTTTTGACCCGAAATTATCGTTTTGCCCTTGTGTCCAGAATTGGACTTAAGGACAGACATTCCTAGCTAACTTGACTATTCTGAGAACGTTGGTAATGTTTATTTCAGCATCTGGGGACTTCTACATGTGTTGACTGATTGTGGTTCATTGAGTGGTATAGTATTATTGGTTTCGCCAGCTAAGGACCTCAGGAAAGTGTACTTTCTGATTGCTTTCGATTCATAGTAGTCTTTTCATTTCATGTTTATACATATATCTTGCTGCTTGTTGACATGCTCGTCACACGGAGTAGTCGGGAGGGAAAATCTTAGTAGACATATGGACTACCCAGAAATATCCCCAAAATGTCTATTCTTGCCTGATAGCAGCTGCACACGACACGTACAGTGTGCCGGATTTACCCCCTAGCCGTTCACATGTCGAAACGGATATTTTACACCACATAGGTAGACATCTTTTATTTATTTTTTCTTTTTTTTCTCTACCGTGCCATGTCATCAATACTTTCTAGCTTTCATATCTCATATGTTATTTTCATGTCTTGTTAATTCTATTGTGTTTTCGTATTGCCGTCGGTTTGTGTACTTATTCCATTCCTGACTGGAAACCATCATTTTTTAGGTTAGCTGTGGCTTCACTTAGCTTGGGAGATACAGATATACTTGCAGACAGAAACCTAGAAATAGATAGCAATTGTACCATTTTCATAATTTGTAAAACTTTGTATTTTCTTTAAATATAAATGTTGTAACTGTTGTAATAAACTTAGAAATGTGAATGAGCAGCAAATGTTATATTTTGAGTATTTTTTCCTTGCGGGCTTGACAGCGTTCTACCGCCGACTCTGCGGCGTAGTGGCTTGGACACGTATCGTATCCAAAAAGCGGGTACGGGTCGTGACAAGTTTTTGTGGTAGCCCATGCAAGTCAGTCTTCGTAAAAGATTGCGAACTCGTGATGGTACCTAAGTTAGTCGTATCATTGCGAGCCTGCGACTAGGAATGCTCATTCATAATAGGATTGAAATAATTTAAGAGAATGATTAGGACTAGGAGTCCCTTATCCAGATTGACCGTTGGGTAGTTAAGGTTGTCAGATAGGCCATGCAATTTAGATAAGGAATTATTGAATTCGGATAGCTTGTAAGATACATTATTGCTTTTGATACGACGATATGCTTCAATGTTAGTCTATTATTCACTTGATTAGTTAGGCTTTCCCATAATTAAGGCTATAATCTTGATAACATATTCAATTTTCTTTTGCTCTATTTAGATATAAATCTTATATCATAAGTTAGAACTGTCTATTTAAATTCTATTTTGTTGTAAGGAACCGGTTTATAATTTCTAATTATGCTATTCATATACGAATCTCGAGGTAGATTGATTCGAGATTTTCCCTCAACCATTGAAATGCACATGAAATAGATACTAGAATGTTTGTATTCCTTTCGTCTTTAGTTATTTCCTCCATGTTAACTCTTTTATTTTAAGTGTTGTGACTGATAGGACAAATACCTACGCTTTATTTTTAGTCAACTTGTTTGAATCTCTAGAAGCTCATGAATTTTACGGATATAGTTAAAAGAATGTTAGTTAACTAATAATGGTTAGACAGCAGCGCATTGTCGTCGATTATTTGAGAGTGGGGAATGTGGGTTCACTGCAGCCAGCAGCGCACTGGCGAGGCACAACCCATAGAATGGAAACCATTTCGAAGAATTGTAGGTTAGGGATCATTACTAAAACTATATCCTTGTTGACCCCTTTTGACCTTGTGTCAATATAAGGTAGAGTACCTGATAGCATATCACAGCTGAATCACGGAACCAAGGGTTTACTACCGCCCGAGTATACCTGCGAGGCATAATTCTCGGTGAAATGACTTCAGATGTGATTACAAGTTTAGGGTACTATAGGGAATAAGAAATGCTTGTATGTCCCATAAGACCCAAAGCCAATACTATTGGAAGTTTTGTAAGTTGAGTAGCATGTCACCCAAACTAGCATTATGTGGTTCTTGTGATCTATTGACGAGGTAATTGACCGACACTAATAAGTTACCTAGAATATAGAATTCAGAGGTCCATAACCCGTTAGTCGACCAAAGCCTTATGGATAGAAAGATAGTAGGATGAAGGTATAAGCAAGAACACCAGGTAGTTTTTTTTTTATTCTCTCACAACTCGAACTACTTGTGCCTCCTTTCCAAAATTCTCGTATACTTGTATTTTAACTATCTTAACCAATGCTGCTATTACAGCCTAGTTTTTTTGTAAGCTTACTCTTTTATCGAGCTTGATTCAAGACACATGTTTATTGGGGACTCCCGCTAACATATTGTCTAATCAGAATTATTGTATTACGGTCTGATCAATCATGATGCATTTGGTTCCCTCTTCATTTAATTACACTACGTGGATTGAGATATCGAGGTATCCAGGATCTCATCCGCGACTGTATTGACAATTCCTCTTAAATTATACATTTGCCTTTGAATCACGTAATTGTATTCAATGACATCTTTCTCGAACTCTTTATAGTTTTTGTCTTTCACTGATTTGGAAAGACGAAAGCTCGTAATTGATAGATTGATACATAGTATCCCCATGACTATGATAGTTGTATACGCAAGTGTAGCTACCATCGGCCAGCCCTTGTGACAATAGTCTGGAAGGCTCGACACAAATAGAAATTCACGATTTAGTTGTTAAAAATCTTTTCATATGATGTGCCTTAGAGAATGATTACCCCGTCGATAACTCTTGCATACTATGGATGTATATGTTCCTCTATTTCATTGACCCTGTGTCATTGTACACACTCGTTTTTCTATTTATTGAAGAACGATCCTTGACTTGACTTGTAACTATCGTATCCCGTTACGCCGTGCCTTATTCTTCATTAACAAGAGTCGAGGTACAATATCCGGACTTTAGAATTTTTTAACCTCATTATTATTCCTAAATCCCTGTCCTAGCTTCTAAGGTGGGTAGACTGTAAGCCTTCTAAAATTTTTAGGATATACCAGGATTACCGATTGATTAGAATAATTTTTATTAGGATAATAATTAGTGCCCCATGGACTCCCACTTTCCATTTAGATCATTTTGTGCCCCCGGTCGTGCCATTAATATTTGGAGCACGAGACCAGCTGTTAACTTCCAACAAATTTTATATGCAAGATCTAGATGAGTCCACCTTCACCTAGGTATATCATGTCCCGCTCAAAACCGTCCCCTTGTACTCTATTTTTGTGCTACGACTTTCAAGTTAAAAGGACTAGCTATAACCCTTACCACAATACCGGTATACTTCCGGACTTTCACTAGAGCCTCAACCTTGACTCAATTACTTCGACCCAATATGTGGTGGTGATCTACTCGAAGCCCACTACGCACACGCCA
>JANAVB010022999.1:19221592-19231592 GCA_029216955.1 Iris pallida | reverse complement strand
GATGACAGGCTTCAAAGACTCAGAACAGAGTTTGTTATAGGGCACAGAGCAGAATTATACATCCATGTGGATGAGATACTCCTGTTTGGGAGTCATTTTTGTGTGTCGAGTAGAGATATCTGGCACAAGATTATGTCAGAGGCCCACAGTTCTTAGTATTATGTTCATCCAGAAGGGACAAAGATGTACCATGATATTCATCAGCATTTCTAGTGAATGGTATTAAGAGGAAGATAGCTCGGTTTGTCTCTCGATCCTTAGTTTGCCAGCAGGTTAAGGCTGAGCATCAAAGATCGGTCGGGTTTCTTCAGCATTTATCGATTCTGAAGTATAAGTGAAAGCATATTACTATCGACTTCGTAATTGGTCTTTCTAGATCCCCAACTGGTAGAGATATCGTTTGGATGATAGTGGATCAACTTACGAAGGTTGCCTAATAGTGCAATTGAATAGTGAAGCATATATACCTACTACGAGACATCTTCCTAACCATTATTAAGCACGAGATATAAGATTCACGGTAAAAAAGAATCAAGCAAGATACAAATCAAGGCAGTCAAACGAGAGTTCAAAAAATAGAATAAATAAAGGGGATCAAACATGTGGATACGATCCTAGACTCTAATCCTATATGCAGGCTTGTTTGATACAGTCATGTATCCAAAGAGTATAGTTGTTGGCCTACGTGGGCCACCACAAAAACATGTAACATCCCAGTCCCAAAAATATGTAGGACTAGAAAAGTATATGTCAGTCGTATAATAAATATATGTAAGCTGTAAATGTAGTATATAGATAACCTTTCAGAGTTGGTCAGTTTACAGAGTAGTTGGCCGAGATGTACATGAGATAGATTATCAGATTGTATAGAGTGCTAGTTACTATTCTTAGATCGGGATTCCAAATTTACTTCTCATTTTTGGCAAAGTCTTCAACAGAGTCCGGGTACCCGATTGAGTTTCAGTTCAACATACCATCCTTAGACAGACGGTCAGTCAGAGCGTACGATTCAGACTTTGGAGGATATGCTTCGATCGTGCACTCTTGACTTCTAATTTTTGGAGGATAACTTGCACTTAGTGGAGTTATTTGACAACAACAGATTCCAGGCGAGTATTCTGATGGCACCCTTCGAGACGTTGTATGGAAAGAGATGCAGGTCACCCTAGCCTGGGATGGCATTGGGGAGAGGCAGATGCTTGGCCTCGAGTTGATTGCTCAATCAGTTGGAGTAGTCAGGCAGATCAGAGAGAATCTCAGAGTGTCTCCAGATCATCAGCATCATTGGGTAGACCAACATTAACTTCATCTTAAGTTCACTGTTGACGATCACGTATTTCTTCGGATTTTGCCTACCCGTAGGGTCATCAGATATGGTGTACAGGAAAAGCTTAGTCCTAGATTTATTGGATCATTCGATATTTTTGAGCGAGTAGGAGATGTATCATAACGTCTTGCTCTTTTGCCATTGCTATGTGAGGTATATGATGTGTTCTACGTACCTCAGTTGTGTCGGTATGTTCCGAATTTGATCCATATCCTAGATTATTCCTAGTTGGTCATTGGTACCAACTTATCGTATAAGAAGAGGCATGTATCCATTTTGACCAGAGGAAAAAGGTTCTCAAGAACCAAAATATTCGATTAGTTTGTGTTTCCTGGGATCATCACTCATCGAGCGAGTCGACATGGGACCGCGAGGATGATATCTGAGCCCGTTACCTGTACTGTTTGATTCGTGAGGTATACTTATTCTTCTACCTATATTCTCTAGGAATGTATGATATTGTTGTTGTATGCTAGTTGATATTACATTCCTTGTATATTACTCTAGTTGGATTTCATGATTTATGAGTTTTCTGTCTTGATCCTGATAGCATGTTTTGCTTGATTCTTGTTTGTTTTGCTTGCCTTATAAAAATTTCGAGGACAAATTTTTTATGGAGGGAAGATATGTGAGACTCGTCTCACAGTATCGATATTTGTACACAGATACGTTTTTTTTACAATATTATGTATTTTCTTAACTTTTGGTGAACAATATAAAAACTTGATTTTTGAGACTTTACTCCTTGACTGGTATACTGTCTGGGGAGATATTTTCACTTTTAGATATTTTTGATTTTAGATATTTTCATAAATAGTGTTTAGATATTTTCATGAATAGTAATGATACATTCTATTATCCATTGGTTTCTTGATTTTTTTTCTAAACGGTCGAGATCGATTCAGATCAGTCGTGGATCACGATCAGACGGTCACAATTAATTCACCTTTTCTATATATACCCTTTAATTTCTTGTTAAATTTTCTTTTTATAATTCTCCATTCTTCTTCTTCTCTTCTCGTTTCCTCTTCATTTTTTCTCATGAGTTAGGAGCTTGGCCATGAGGCCTCAGAGCGTGGGTTTTGAACCCCTCTTGGTGGTGGAGTTGAAGAGTTAGGTTTGAAGCTATATTAGGCAAGTACATCTTGACGAACTACTGGACATATTATTTTCTGTTGTTTTTGGTTTTCAGTGGTATTGATAATCCAGTATTGTCTAGTACTTGCTTTACTAAATATGTTTATCTCATGATTATCGTCATTTTTACCGTCTCAAAATTTAGTTTGAGCTAGGTTTTGATTTTCTGCGAAGTATAGATATTTTCTTAGTAGGAAAACTATGTATCGACAACGATGACAGAGTGATTGCCATGAGACTTAGTATATATACTATACACAACTTTTCTCTAGTATTGTTTTCATGATTATACTGATTTCTACAACTTTCTGGACGAGCTTTGGTTTTCGAAACTAGTTTCATGCTCTAAGTCTTGTTTCTCGACTAGAAACAGCATACCGTCGGTATACTGGAGTATACTAACAACATACTAGTTTGTGGGTCCTTTTTAGATCAAATATCTGTTGTGACAAATGTCGGCATACCGACAGTATATTGGTGTAACTACCACTTCCCAGAAGAGGGGTATTTTTGACTTTTTTCTATTTCTTTTTATTATTGTGAATTCAAATTATATTTTGAGTGATAAATTTATTTTTACAGAACTAGTAATTATATTTTTGGATTAATTATTTATAAAATTTAATATAGTGCATATGCTATATTATTGAATATGATTAGTGGTTAACCATTAGTTAGAATAGTTGTTAGCTACCCTAGAGGACCTAAACCAACTTGATATGACCACCTAATTAAATGATTAGGACTAGCCTAATTAAACTTTAGTTAGTCTCTAGTTAGACTAACCAGATTAAATAGGAAATTAGGTAATTAGGGAGTACGGCCTTTTTTTCATAAACTTGTCATGACTAAAAGAGGAACTTAATGGACTTTTCCTCTAGCAAAAACCTCCAACTCTAACGTTATGACTGTAGAAGCATGGAAAATATGGGGTTCATGCGGATCACAACTGACCGCATGAGTACCCTGGAATAGATTGACCCGCATAAAGAAGAGCCGCATGATAGACTCAGTACGCCCCCTGCGGCCCATCTTCACTAGACTGAGCCGCAGAGAGAATAGTTACTTATGCGGCCAAGCTGATTAATCCTTCTGATAAAGCTAACTCTGGTCTGATAAAGCTGACAAACTCTGGCAAAGACTGACAGCTCTAACAACTCTGACACTCTGAAAAGAAGATAAGACATGATTAGACTGGACATGCGACCCGAGCCGCATGAACCTTATGCAACTCAATCTATGTATTTCATGCGGCCAAGGGTAATTGCAATCCGAGTCGTATGAGCTCTATGCGGTCCAGAATATAAGAACCTATGCGGCTCAAAAGTCTCCAAGCTACATGCGGACTAAGGGAGACTGGCGCATGAGTCTTATGCGGCCAGCATAGCCGAACTCTGAAGGGCCTATGCGACTCAAAATGACTCAAGCAAACTGGTCCTATCTTGCGATGAGACACATGGCAGCCTGACCAAGTCTCAACCACCCAGATTCTTTGTAACAAAATCTCAACAATCCCCACCAGCTGGCAGCCCGAGATCGAGTCTTTGTGCGCTGTGAGAGACACGTGGCCACGTGGCCCTTTATGCGACCCAAAAAGCTGCTACTGCAGAAAATACTATAAATAGCAGGGTATTACACCCAGGCAACTGGTTGGCAATCCAAGGCTGGTAACCTACAAAAGGCAATTTCTTCGATAGCAAGGAGCGCGTCAGATAGTCCAAGGAGTAAGGCAGAGATGCTACACTTTTCCGAGCCTCTATCGTCACCCCCTAGAATCAAAACTAAACAATTGTACTTAGATTGCCTCCTAGGCTTTCTTTCTAGGCTTTCTCTTGTACAAGCGTGTTTGTAATTTGTTTGCATGTAGTTTGCTGCCAACTCTGGCCGTAGGCAGATGACCCATGCGGCAGCCAGTCCTGGCCATAGACAGAGTGTCTCATGCGGCCCTGTTAGAAGTTCTGTATTCGACCGTCTCTCATGCAGACCCGACTCCATACGGTCCATTGAGAATTTGGGATGTATCAATCGGGACTCTTTTTACTATGCGCCTTCGGGTGCTAAGTCAAAGAAGTCTAGGGCAGTGCGGGCCCAACAAGCCCAGTCAACTGTCCAAGTTGCTGACCGTCAGCGGGCACCGTTAACTGTTATACGGGCTCCTGATGGAAAGTTATACAGAACCACCCGTGTCCAGTCCCCCAGGGCTAACGGAAAGGGTGGGTCTCAAAAGTCTCCCTCCAACGATCGAGAGCAAGGCTTTTACTAGCCTCAGATCAGGGAGCAAACATGACACCTACACACCCGTGTGCTCGGGATACCCGAGTCCACAAATGGGAGCCAAAGGTAAATCAATCCTCTACCGACTTGTGAGAGGTGATTACTCACAAACACAAGGAGAATGAAGCAACCTTGGCGTGCGATGAGCCCTTCTCGGGACGTTGTTGCACCCAAGTCATTATCAAATGCTGTTGCGACAAGTCGGTAGCACCTGAAGATTGGCAGTCCATTTTCTAACGACTGCAGCAGCCAGCACCTTTCCAACAGCAACTTCAGAAACATGTGCAAATTCTTGGAGACGAGGAATTTTCTGTCGCCTCCTGTAATTCAACCCGAAAGGTTCTTTCTAACAAGGGAGGAAAGATGACAAGATCTTCCAGCCCGACAATCTCTGCCAGTATTACAAGGAAACTCACGTCTGGAGGAATACCACCGACAACCACAGGGGGTGTCTACCTAGGCACTCGATCCAAAAAGAAACTTTCAACACCTGGAGGTGCATCCTTGACCTCCCTGGGGGTAGATGAGACCGGAGGTAGCAGTCCCCTCAAAGTATGCGACAACCCGGTGTTCCAAGAGCCTACACAGGGGGTAGCGATCCACTAAAATTACGCAACAGACATGGACGTCCCTGAGGATGACCGCCCTCGCCAAGACGATGTGGCTTCCTGCACAGGGGCGTAGCACCCCTTTCGAGTCCGAGGAAGAAGATATCCCGACATTCCCCGATAATTTCTCGGCACGGGGGTACGACATAGAGAGCACCTCTGCTACGGTCCCTTCCACCTCTACCCATGTACGGGCAATCTTTATGGCCGGCGATGATCATGAGGCACCTACTGACCGACAACGTCTAGAAGTACTTGAAGCCATGCTCTTGTCCTTGGTCAAGTCAATAGACGAAATCAAAGCTGCCTTGCCAACTCAACCAGCAAGGACGCCTGGACAAACAAGCTTGGGATCCGCAGTCAACGCGGACTCCAACACAACCGCTCCTCCTTTGGATGACAATCCTCTAGGAGCCTCCACTCCTTCAGATGCAGATGAAGCCAGGGGAAGCAAGGAGGGAAGTCCAGGAGCTTCGGGTAATGTTTAATGCCCGAGACTCCTCTCGGGACCTCAGAATATGGCAGACGTATCCCGTTGCAAGGAGAGATGTGCCTTTTACACCACGGTACAAGCCGTTTCATATCGATTCATATGACGGAAAGACCTCTGCTAGTCGGAACATGACTTACTTCGAGGTCACAGCCGACCACTTGCCGTATAGTGATGCTATCCTTACACGATTATTCATCGGAGCATTGGAGGGGGTAGCGTTCGACTGGTATCGCAACCTTCTTGATAACTGCATCTACTCTTTTGACGGCTTCAAGCATATATTTCTAGAACGATTCTACGAGGTGGGACATGATGTGGCAATGTCATCTCTCATGGACATCGTTCAGGGATAGAGGGAGATGACAAGAAACTATATCGAGCGGTTCTGCCAAACTGCAATGAGATTGTCCTAAGGCAATCCCGAAAGCTGCTTGATCGAAATCTGCCAGAAGAAGTTGCTTCCCGTAATCAGCCTCTGAATGGGTAAAGATCAGCTCAGAAATTGGACGACCTTCATCATAAGCTCTACCAATACGGAGGCGAAGTTAAAGAAGGCTCGCCAACTGGGATTACACATCCCGGATGGAGAGGACAAGGGAAAACGTCCTGATACCACCTCCAATAACTACTCAATCTCCAATAACAACTAAATTTCCTAGACTGTCGAGTTATATACACCAGATACCTCTAAACTCTCACTCTAATGCTTTATCACACAGGAGTCTGCCCAGCTTATCATTATCACTGAGTAAACTTTATGTTCCTGATTATCGTGTATCACGTCCATATTACCTCTGATACTAGTCTCTTGACATAACACCTGTACCCAACCCGGGATAAAAGACATGGTGTTAAGACCACAAAACCTATCACGTCCATATTACCTCTGTTGGTTTTGTCTCAAAATCTATTACTCGTACCACCAGTGCGTAGAAGAGTAATAGGTCCACCAAAGATTATTCTTGATTATCGTGTATCACGTACATATTACCTCTGATACCGATAGTCTCTTGACTTAACACCTGTACCCAACCCGGAATAAAAGATATGGTGTTAAGACCACAAAACCTGTCACGTCCATATTACCTCTGTTGGGTTTTGTTTCAAATCTATTACCTGTACCGCCAGTGCGTAGAAGGGTAATAGGTCCACAAAAGCTATGCTAATCTATTACTCGCACCATCGGTGTACCAAAGAGTAGTAGGTCCATAAAATAGTATTCAAATCTATTTGCTCGTATTTCCAGATACACAAAAGGGCAATAGGTCCACAAAATTCTCCAATGGAAAAAACAACCACGTCTATATTACCTCTGAGTTGTTTTTCCGTCCATCACAAACAAACCACCCAATACATAGAACTTCCACGTTGATAGCACCTCTGAGTTGTTCTGTGTATCCTCATTAGGCCCACTCCTACCACGTCCTCATTACTTCTGAGTAGGAAGGCTCTACTTTAGACCCATATTTACCATGTCCTTATTACCTCTGAGTAAATATGTTGATTTTCTCTCCACTTATTATCCATACTCGTACCGCCAGCACACAAAATGATAATAGGTCCACAAATGTCCTCTGTTGACCACAAATTCTGTATTAGGTCCTCTAGTACATGCACCCCTTCTTCACAATCATATGCTTCTGGAACCCAGTTGTTCCGTGGCATTCATTACCCGTTACGTAGAACTTCCACGTCCATATTACCTCTGAGTTGTTCTATGTATTCTCATTTGAGTCCACTCCCACCACGTCCTCATTACCATCAACTCCATATTTACCATGTTCTCATCACCTCTGAGTAAATATGATGGTTCCCTCTCTCAACTTATTATCCGTACCTAAAACCAAGGTATGACAAGGATGATAAGTCCACATAAAATCTACAGCAGAAGTACCCAAACCTATCACGTCCATGCTACCTCTGATAGGATTGCCACACCTAAACAGCACTACTTTCTATGCTTCTTATTCAAAGTATTCCAAATTTGTAATTTAAAAACTTTGAAGGGGTCTTGTAGAAGCATGGAAAATATGAGATTCATGCGGATCATAACTGACCGCTTGAGTACCCTGGAATAGATTGACCCACATAAAGAAGAGCCGCATGACAGACTCAGTATGCCCCCTTGTGGCCCATCTTCACTAGACTGAGCCGCAGAGAGAATAGTTACTTATACGGCCAAGCTGATTAATCATTCTGATAAAGCTAACTCTGGTCTGATAAAACTGACGAACTCTGGCAAAGACCGACAGCTCTGACAACTCTGACACTCTGAAAAGAAGATAAGACATGATTAGACTGGACATGCGACCCGAGCTGCATAAACCTTATGCAACTCAATCTATGTATTTTATGCGGCCAAGGGTAACTACAATCCGAGCCGCATGAGCTCTATGCGGCCCAGAATATAAGAACCTATACGGCTCAAAAGTTCCCAAGTTATATGCTGACTAAGGGAGACTGTCGCATGAGTCATATGCGGCCCAGCATGGCCGAACTCTGAAGGGCCTATGCGGCTCAAAATGACTCAAGCAGACTGGTCCTATCTTGCGATAAGGCACGTGGCAGGCTGACTAAGTCTCAACTACCCAGATTTGCTGTAACAAAATCTCAACAACCCCCACTAATTGGCAGCCTGAGATCGAGTCTTTGTGCGTTGTGAGAGAAACGTAGCCACGTGGCCCTTTATGCGGCCCAAAAAGCTGCTACTGCAGAAAACACTAAAAGTAGCAGGGTATTACACCCAGGAAAATGGTTGGCAATCCAAGGCTGGTAACCTATGAAAGGCAATTTCTTCGAGAGCAAGGAGCGCATCAGATAGTCCAAGGAGTAAGACAGAGTTGCTACACTTTTCCGAGCCTCTATCGTCGCCCCCCCCCCCCAAGAATCAAAACTAAACAATTGTACTTAGATTGTCTCATAGGCTTTCTTTCTAGGCTTTCTCTTGTACAAGCGAGTTTGCAATCAAGTTCAATTCATCTATAATTTGTTGTGCTTGATATTTAATGGCAAACAATGACCAGCCACCATTCTATATAAGAAGACATCTTCTTCTTCTTCCTCCTTTCATATCAAACCCTAACCCTAATTTAGAGACTTTCCCCAACAATTTTCTACCACTAAAACTCATCTAAATTGGCCCAAATTAATTCCATTCTCTTTCCCATGGAGAGTAGAAGACTCTAGAAGCAAGATATTGGAGGTTGGAGCACTTGAAACTTGGGACCTTTTGGATCTTGGAGTTATTTCATTGGAAATCAATCTCCCAATAGGTAAAATGCAATCTAAATAGTATAGAGGCATCAAATAGGAATCCCCATGCATTAGGGTTACCCATGGTGAGGAGTTTTGACTCTTCTTCACCCATTTGGAGACTTTTTCTTTTGTATTTTAACCCGATTTGGGAAAAACCCGAGAATAACATTTCTAGGATTTGTGAATAGGTTTATTAGGTCCTAATTATGATTTAGAATATGTGGGTATATTTAGGGTCAAGTTTGGATCAATTTGGAGTGCGAATCATAGGCTTATCACAACGTATCCCGATACACACGTTAAGTGTTTGACAAAATGACCAAAAGAACACCCAATGCTCTAAACTCAAATCTAACACTTGTATCTAGATGTATATTTATATAGATTATCATTTTTATAATTATTTAGTGATTATAAGAGAATATTACATGTGTTATCTAGCTTGGAAGATGTGGATAATTTTTGAGTTGGTATGAGTGTCTCCATATATGCATTTGTGTGTGGGTTTCTGTCACGACCCGTACCTGCTTTTCGGGATACGAGTGCGTGTCCAAGCCAGCCTACACCGTAGTATCGGCAGTAGAACGCTGTCAAGGCTATGATGCTTAATATCACATAAAGTAAATACTTTATTTGCTCATTCACAAAACTAAACTGATTACAATATTCACAAGTTTTATATTTGCAGAAAAATATAAACTCTTATAAATATTAAAAATGACTACAACTCATCTATCTAGCTAATCTCTAGGTTTTGGCCTGCAAGTACACCCGTCTATCCAATGCTAAGTGTAGTCGCGACCAACCTGAAAAATGTTAGTTTCCAGTCAGGAATGGAACGAGTACAATTTATTGAATACAGTTCCAATATATGAAAACGACTATAAAATAGAGGTTAGCCATAAA
>JANAVB010022999.1:19126592-19216592 GCA_029216955.1 Iris pallida | reverse complement strand
CCATAGAATCCTAAGATAACTAGTATAGCTTAGAAACATAGGTATGGTCCCAAAACCCTAGAATTGTACTTATACAACCTAGAAATGGCTAATTTAGCCAAGTTGACTTAGTTTGACTAGCTTTGACCTAATTTGACTAACTTTGACCTATTTTGACTTCCATGACCTAGAAAAGGCCTAGAAGCATATAATTAATGCATTGAAATATATTGTTTACTGTAATACACCAAGTAACTCTATAATTTCATATTTAGGTCTTTGTGACTCAACTTTGGAGCTTGATTCACATTTACTGCTCAGGACTGCAGGCGAGTACATTCTCTGATAGTCTTCATTATCTGATAATCATTATGATTCAGCTTCTAGTATAGTATTACCTAATTCTCTGACATGACACAAATTGGTATTTCTGGATTCATTTACTTGTGACACATGCATCTTACTTGTCTGGTCTTTATTTCTATAATCACCTACTAGAATCACCTATTGGCATCACTTACTTTCTGGTTGGACTTGTACTTGATTTACGTATCGGGATATTGATTCACATATACTAGTCGGGGCAGAAAAATACGTGAATATACATGTAAACATTCCTAAACATGCTGGAATCATCCCTACTGGTCTATGTTGGCCCATACAGCCATGGTCGAACCGATTTCCATATTTGACTTAAAAATCCAAGCTCGATATGGAAAGAAACAGAAAATCACAATTCTCGTCTCAATAATTTTTTTACTTTATTATGTATTTTTCTTTTATTGTGTTTAAAAAATTGTGTGACGGGATCACTGGCAAATTTAGAAGACCCTACTCACAAAATTCATTTTTTCTGAACCAAAACAAAAACCTAAACCTTGGTTTATCCAAAAACTCCATAAACCAAAATAATCTAGATTTGACCTAACCGAACTCGGCCAGAGTTGTATCCGAACTCGGTCCGCACTCCGTCAAGTCAAATCACTCCTAGTCAGCAGCAAATTCCTACTCCTTTGGATCTGCAATGTTCAAAATTATGAATGTTAACCCTACCGAGTTCTGTCAAAACTCTGTCCTAGAAAATCCTATAAATAGAAAAGAATTTCATATTTCTATTCACTCATTCATTCTTCATCTTCTCTATCTATTCTCAAGCCTTCCTATATACTTAAAGAGCTTTAATCTTCTTATTTCCAAGGCAACTCTTATTCTTCTAAGTGTCACTAGTTTTCGATTAGGAGTATTCGAGTTATACAAGCTTGGAGTATAAAAGCCTTCTTTTAGAAAGGTGTTTGAAGTTTGTTCATGGGCTTCGACTAAAAATACGACGGTGTTGAAGTTGGCGTGTTCTTCGGAGCAAAGCACACGGTGTAACCTCTATTTTAAATAGTGGATTAAATAGGGGCAAGAGTTCTCGCGACTGGACTAGTCCTCTCAGAAAGAAACCAGTATAAACCTCGGTGTCTGCGTACTGCTTTCTTGCCTTATTTACTTATTGCTTTATTTTATCGCATTTAAGTATTTATATATAATTGCCTTTGTCTGCTTAATTTTTAATTAGGGAATATTTTTTGATGCACTCTATTAACTCCCCCTCTAGAGGTGCCATCGATCCTACAATTGGTATCAGAGCCAGGTTTCTCTCTAGTTGGATTTAATCTTCTTTGAGATATGGCATCAATATGCACAAGCAATAGTGAAGGACAATCTACAAATAGGCCACCTCTACTTGATGGCACAAACTACATGTATTGGAAGACACGCATGAGCTTTTACCTCAAGTCTCTTTATTTCAATTTATGGTCAATTATCATTGATAGTTATAAGAAACCACTACCTATTGTGGTAGATGATAATCTAGTGGAAAAACCATATGACAAATATACCGACAATAAAAAGAAACAGACAAGTCTTGGTGCAAAAGCTATTAATACTTTATTTTATGCTGTAGCTGTAGAACTGAGTTTAACAAACTATCAACATGTGTCACGTCTCACAAAGTTTGAAAACTTCTTGAGGTAACTCATGAAGGCACTTCACAATGAAGGAATCTAAAATCTCACAACTAACACAAGAGTATGAGCCCTTCAAAATGAAGTCTAATGAGACTACTATAAATATGTTTACTCAGTTTCTAGGTATTGTTAATCCTCTATCTTTCCTTAGAAAAGAATACAGCAATCATGAGAAGATTTGGAAGGTACTTTCCGGGCTAACCAAGAACTAGAATCCTAAAGCGACAGCTATTATTGAAGGGAATGATCTCACTACGATGACTCTTGAAATCCTTATGGGAAAGTATATGATACATGAGCTGGACCTAAAAGATTTTGAAGAGCCAGCACCAAAAGAAAAGGCTATATCATTCAAAGCTAACCACAAGACAGCCTCCGATGACGAAAGGGAGACAAATAGCTCAGACAACAAGTAGATGGCACTCATGACAAGGAACTTCAGAAGATTCCTCAAGTATGAGAAGTCAAGCAAAAAAAAAGAAAGATTCTAGAGACGACGAAGAAATGGTCTGCTTCAACTGTAAGAGAACAAGTCATATCAAGAAAGACTGTCCTATTATAAGAAAGGAAAGCAGGATGATCAGTCAAACAAGAAAAGGACTTCGACTAGAAACTATGCTAACACTAGCATCTAGTATGACAGCGAAGCTAGTGACTCTGAAGAAGAAGAGAAGCCTCGCAACACAACAAATCTCTGCTTTATGGCTACAGATGCTAAGGTAATATCGAACCCTCTCTATGAAGAATTTACGTTTGATGAACTGTCATATGCCTTCACTGATCTGTTAAAAGATCAGAGGAAAATGATTGATTTGTACAAAAGTACTAAGAAGGAGCAAAATTTTATACAATCTGAGTTTTCTAAGCAATTTTATATGCTAGAAGATATTAGAAACTCTTCTAGTCACATGGATGAGGTTACTTCTTTAAAGCTGAGTCTACATGATGCTCTTGAAAGGCTTGAGAAAGCCAATCAAAAAAATGTAAAACTTAACGATCTCTATGAACTAGAGAAAAAAGAAGTACAACATTGCTGCTCAGAGAATAGATGCACTCATGGCTAAGTACAGTGAAGCCTGTGACGTTTCTAAAATGTTAGAGATTAAGTTGGGCAAATAGGTTATCAAACCTATAGCTCAAGTGAATACAAGTCACAAGGCTAAGCACAAACACAACACGACCAACACTGCTAAAACTACTAGAAGTCATGCATATATGTATACCTTTTCACACAATAAGAAAACACACACTTCTTCAAAAATACATATACATGACCTTTGAACTACACCTAGCACTAATACTTATGCTACAGGTCATTATTATGATATAAAAGGACATGTATCATCCTAATGTAAGATTAGGAAGCTTGTAGACATGAATGTATATGTTTGGGTTCCAAAAGCTAATAAATCAGGACCCTCAAGAAAGTGGATACCAAATATTACATCTTCAACTTGTGTTGTAGGTAGACCTTCATCCTCCCACTAAAAGCAAATGGATCTTCGATAGTGGTTGCTCTAGACATATGACAGATGATAACACATTGTTTGTAACTGTATCGATGAAGAAAGAAGGCTATGTCTTCTTTGGGAATAATTTGAAACGACATATAATTGGAATTGGCAACATAGGTACTTATCCCTCGCCCATTATTAAAAATGTATGCTTAGTAACAGAATTAAAACATAACCTGCTAAGTATTAGTCAATTGACTGATCATGGTTATGGAATTAATTTTGTTAAGAATAAATATTTTGTCTATGATAAAACTTCTGGAATAACCTCCTTTGAGGGAATTAGAGAGGACAACATAAATGTATTATATTTGTCAGAGAATACTAACAGTACAGGCAAGTGTCTATTCATGACTTAAGAAGAAAGATGGGTATAGCATATGCGTCATGGACATGCGAACATGGACACTATTGCAAGATTGTCCACAAAGAAACTGATAAGAGGCTTACCTTATATTACATTCAAGAAAGATGTCATATGTGCCGAATGTAAAAAGAATAAGGCATCTAGATTATCTTTTAAATCAATAAAGTTGTAGGTACCTCTAGACCATTGTAGTTATTACATATGGACTTGTTTGGACCAAGTAGAGTCGCCAGTCTTGGCGGTAAACTATATGCGTACGTGATAGTTGAGGACTATTAACGGTAAACCATTTTATAAAAAGTCATAAATTCAGAAAAGGTCTCACTTTTATTTGCAAGATGTAACCTTTGGTACCCACTTTCTTAAGGGTCCTAATTTGTTAGGTTTTGGAACCCAAACATATACATTCATATCTACAAGCTTCCTAATCTTACATTGGTGTGATACATGTCCTTTTATACCGCAATAATGACATGTAGCATAAGTGTTAGTGCTAGGTGTAGTTCGAAGATCATGTATATGTATTTTTGAAAAAGTGTGTGTTTTCTTATTGTGTGGAAAGGTATACATATATGCATGGCTTCTAGCAGTTCTAGCAGTGTTGGTCGTGTTGTGTTTGTGCTTAGCCTTGTGACTTGTGTTCACTTGAGCTATAGGTTTGATAATCTGTTTGCCCAGCTTAATCTCTAACTTTTTAGAGACGTCATAGGCTTCATTATACTTAGCCGTGAGTGCATCTATTCTCTGAGCATCAATATTATACTTTCTTTTCTCTAGTTCATAGAGATCACTAAGTTTTACATTTTCTTGATTAGCTTTCTCAAGCCTTTCAAGAGCATCATATAGACTCAGCTTTAAAGAAGTAACCTCTGGAAAGATAACCGTCGCACATTTGCCAAGTGTGTGATGTGCCGTATTTATCCCTAGTCGTTTACATGTCGAAAGCGGTATTTCAAGACATACTGGTTTAGTGCTTTCTACTGGACTCATATTATACTTGATGGATTCACATTATACTTGCTGGACTCACATCACATCTATTCTAGTTTAGTTATCTTTCTTTACAGTCTTTATTGTCATATTTTTCTGGTTCACCATATTTACTTTCCTTGTACTTTAGTTAGTTGTTGCTCTATTTTATTTCCTGACACATTCTTTTTCTGTTCATCAAGTATTACTTACTATAACTATTTTATAGTCTTTGTCATTTAATTGGAATTGCTAGAAGAGGTGTGCTCGTTCCATCCTGACTGGATATATTTTTCAGATGACTGCTTAGGGGACTTGTGTCCCACATTCTACGAAGCTGAGGAGGGGATAGCAACCATAGGTCCTGATACTTAGGAGTGATTACCGAGGGGCTTAGTTACTCTTATAGCAATTTGATAGATTCATTGTTAGAACTCTTGGCATGTATATATAATGGAGACTTGCTATTATATTAGAGATTTGGAAATTGTTATTGCATTTAGAAAGTTGTTGATGTTTTTAGACTGTGTAGTTATTAGACTTCTTTGATATCTTATCGTACTTTAGATTGTGATTGGGTATTCAGTGTTATCATCTGTACTTGTTCTCCATTTGGAGTTGAGATCTATGATAGGTACATTATATTATTGTGTAAGATTAATAATTAGTGACCTGGACAACATTCTACCGTCGATGCTGCGACGTAGGCTGGATGTTGTTCACTACTTGTGCCCCTATATTGGGTGCGGGTCGTGACAATTGGTTTGTACCGACAGTAAACTGGTACGACAACATTTTCAAGACATAGAGTTTTGGCTATCTCGGACCGGCAAACTGCCGATATACTGGAGTATACCGTCGGTATACTACCAAGGTACCCAAGTTTGATAAGCCTTGATTTTGTTTCGGTTTTCTAATTTCTTCCTACTTATTTATTTCATGTATATAATATGCCATGTTTCTTGGTATGTACTACCATTCCTGTCTTGTCTTGTCTAGTGTAGTCATATTCTAGCTTGATTATTTCCTGTACCTAGATCTCGTTTGTTTTTATACATGTTTATTACTCTTGCCATAATCACATGTTCGGCTACACTTACATATTTACTTGCACAACTTCACCTTACACGATTACATACTTGGTTTCACCTACATATTCACATGTCTGGTTTTACTACATGATTTTAGTTTCCTTTCATATACACTAAGGTACCTTTACATTATTCCTGCTTGCTTTTACTATTTTTACTTTAGTATGGTTATGATTGCATGCTAATTTTAGTTCATAGTTTGGCTTCACATTGGCTTGTTTGGCTAGATCTGGTAGAGAAGTTCGAGGATCTTTCGGCCCGAAGCACCAGGGTGCCTGAGTGAGTGTTCATTCTCTTACGCACTCTTATCTACGTAGTCTTTTGCGGCGTAGCCACTGAGCATGTGTTTATCTCGTGTTTGGACTTGACATTGGGCACCAGGATGCCTGAGTGGGTGTTCTTAATTTCTCTTACGCACTCTTATCTATATAGTCTTTTTGTTACGCCCTAGTACTAAAATACATAGGACTTGGAACATAAGCATGACAGCTAATACGATCTAGAATAAGTACCCAATTTAATGGACTTACTCCAGATGTACTACGCTGTAAAAGTATACTAAACATATGCTAACTAAACTATATCTCAATCTATATATCGAAAAATAAAGCAAGAATGAACAGTATGTATAATAGTCGACCGCCCATAATACACATGTTCGAGTAAACTCGAGAATGAAATAAATTTGCAAAACTAAGATATAACAACAAATAATAGAAAGATAAAAAGATACTAGAGGAAATGAAAGATAACATCTAGCACAAATACCTGAATATCTGAGAATACCCATCATTACCTGCAGACACAATCATACCATCCATCTATCTATTTTATAAGCGCTCAGCCACAACCTGGAGAAATCACCAGGTCCTTAGAGGGACGTAACAAGATATAGAAAACATGCCAATGTAAAACCGAATAAATATAGGGGAATAATCCTAAATCACAACATGGTCCAATAGTCCATCATCGAAACAATGAACCACACCTACAACTAGACAAGGACAAGGGTGGCACACTATTCCGTGACAAGACAATATCTCATGGCTATGTGAATGCATATTGAAGACAACTTTTGACGTATGGGTGGATTGTAACACCCAGTTTTCCAGATGAGGGTAATTTTAAAATTTTGTAATTATAATTATTATTTATTGATATTTATTTCATATTATGATTTTTGGTAATTTTTAATCATTTTTAAACTATTAAAAATTATGACTTGTGATTTGGTGTTTTGCTAGTGTAACCCTAGAGATAGTGACCTAGAGCCTAGCCATGTGATTAGGGTATTTCATTTATCATTTTTAGTTTGAGGGTATTTTTATCATTTTTGAATTATTTGAATTTAATATATATTTATTGGAATTTAATATGATTCTTAGGAATGGTGTGATTTTAATATCATTAATTGATAGCCTTGTGGTTTAGATTAGCCCTAACCTAGTTTGGACCTAACCTAGATTAGTCATGGCTAGTCTAGTTAGCCATAGAGAGTATTAGTTAGTATTTATTAGTTGGGTTTAAGTCATGAATAGTTAGAATGTATAGGTTGCAACTTGACTAAGGGAAACCTAGGTTGTAGGCCCTTGATTGGACTTGATGGATTGATAGCCATTAGATTCACCCCAAAAACCCTAACCCTAACTTGGTGGCCAGCCTAGGGATCTCCCCCCTGCTATAAAGTCTCTCTCAAAGTTTGTGCCTCCTCTTTATTCATCCCTTCATTTTCTAAGGAAAGGTTTGTTCTCCATTGAAATTTCTTCATAGTTTATTCAATATTAGTCCATTTTCATTGAAACTTCTTCCATTGTATCCTAATTAGTGTCCCCCTACTGTTGGTGGAGGCCATTCTCAGGTTTGATACAATTTGGAGCTATTGGCTAGCTTGAGGAGATCTCACTTTTGGGAGCTTTTCTTGTGAAGGAACACACATAGGTAAATCCCATTTCCCTCCATGAAATTTTGGTTTCTTTGCATGAACACCAAGCCCTAGGTGTCCTCTTACTGTAGGGATATGTTTTGCACCCTCTCGTGTCCTTTACGTGTCCGAATCGGACACGTATCAGTGGACAGTCACAGGTGTTCGACGAAATGCCACAGTGGGCATTTCGATCGATTTATCAGGAAGTAATTGAATAGGAAATTAGGTTTTAGTGTCGCCTAGGAGTTTCTAAGTGACTGAGCATGTCTCGTGTCGTGTTGGTGTCGTGTCGCACCTGTGCACACGCCCGCGCGCGTGTGAGCTGCACTGCCCTGCTGCCAGCAGGCTCGTGCGAGCTATCTTGGGCACGTGGGCACGTGTCCTTTGACTTGGAGCTCGGGGCAGTGTCTGACACGACACTCTGCAAGTCTCGTGTCCTCTGGTTTTGTGTCGAGTGAGGATTCTGACCCGCACTGGACACGGGGAGCACAGCCACTGAACTGTTTAGTGTACACTGGTTTGAGAAATGTTTGGACACTTCTGTGTCCTATTTTTGGACACAATGGTAAGTTTATGACACGAGCACATGATTGCTATTAATTACCAACCTAATTTCCATTAATTAATTGTTAATTTAATGTCGAATGGGATTTTTCCCATTGACTGATACTGTCAAAGTATCAGTGTTAGGAAGACTGTTCTCCATTTTGATTCATGTTAATAATTTAATTCATGTATTTTGTTGTGGTTTAATTGGTCTGAATATTAGGTATCATGTTAGGATTTATTTGTATTAAGATTGATTGATATGGATTCAAATATGGAAATTGCTTCCTAAACCCTGTCACACAGGTTTTAATCTACACATTGACTGAATTTATTTCCTGGGTTAATTTTATCCGATTTGTATTAATGATTTATTAGATTACCTATATGTGTGTGAATGATTAAATCATGCCAATTGAAATTGTGTGAAGCATTGGATTCGAATGTGGGAATATAAATTCTGTACACTGTTTGGCTCCTCCTATTAATGATTCAGTGAGTTATGAACCTGAGATCACACATATTCACACACAGGCACTGATGTTCACTGTCACCTTGGTTTTCCTGAGACACTTAAACACTCTCACATTACCTGTTCTTCAAATTCAGGTACACACATCTACACTGGACACTGTCTCGAATTCATTGAGACACATGAATCTGAGATCATGCTAATGTGTAAATCCTGAGACTGTTTTGGTTTGTCAAAACCTGAGAATCACTTTGATATTCACTGATATATTCAAATCCTGAGATTTTATTACACAGTCACACACTCTATTTAACCTTTCCTATTACACAGGTTTATATGTGTACACACACAGGCCTCACATGTACACAGACCCTCACCAATTCCCTGTCACATTCCTATATCACACATTCACATCTAGTTTTACTTCACTATTTTTGGGGGATATATTAGCATAGGAATTTGGTTTTGATTTCAAATGTATTGATATATATATACCCTGATAGTTCACTGGTTAACTGAGAATAGAAACCTGAGAACATACAGGTTTCCATTCATCAAGCACATGTTCACACACAAATGTTTCCCTTCACTAGCTAACAGTCCATCATGCTCCATGTCCCTAACACACATACACACAATCTCATGTATATACACACACCCATAGCTAACAAGTTCACTGTTTCACATGTTTTTCCTGTGCACACACATTAGCTAACACACACACAAGGCAAATCCTAAGACACATGACCACACATGGGTTCACATTGTTTGCATTTAGTTTTCAGTGAGATAGCTTGTGAACACTGTCATTTGTTTTCCTGTACACACATGTTTCCACTGTCACTACACAAACACACTATGAACCCTGTACACAGATCACTTTCACACCCCTCACACACATGCTCTCTTGTCACTCATACACACACATGCTCTCTTGTACTCTCAACACACACACACACACACACATGAACACAATATACATGTGCCCATTTCCTATCTCCTATGTACATGTATATATATATATATATATATATATATTTTATATATATATATATATATATATATATATATATGAGATGCAAATTATAGGTAGCCTATATGTTAATGTGTAGTACTATATTATATTATATATATATATTAATATGTGTATATATGATATGTGGGTTAGCTTAGGCATGATATAGCCTATAGCCTAGGACTCATAGCCTATGGGTGGGTCTGTATGCATAGTAAGTGTCTAGTTAGACTTGTATAGCCTTGATTAGACCTAAAATAGACTAGTTAGTCTAGTATAGACTTGTTTGGCCTAGTTTGACTTCTAGGGTTGACCAGAGTTGACCAAGAGTTGACTTTAGTCTAGATTGACCTAGATTCATATAGAATGCATTGAATTGCATCTTATTATCATTTTAGACTTATAGTGACTTGTACTGTTCTATAGGAGACAGACACCACTCCTCGGACAGTAGATATTCTTCAGATACTCAGGATACAGGCGAGTACATTCTCTGATCATTTCATATCCTGTTAGAATTATTCTCCTGCTTTAAATTACTTTACTTGATACTGTCATATTGGTCACACGGATTAGTACTATATGGATCCTTTCTTGAGATGTTATCCCCTCAAGGAGCATCGGATACTACATGTTCTGTGCGTTTCACTTACATTGTGTATCACTATGCTTCATGGTTCATTGAATCACTTGTGACATGTACTCTCATGATCACAGAGTCTTCCTTGAATCCTCCCATTTATGGGCATTCCTAGAATCCCCATTTATGGGACTATCATGTACCACCCTTCGGGGGCCGTTACATGAATCATAACATAACCTGGCTGGATCCTTGTGTATTGATTGGGGGTACGGGGGAGTAGAAGTAGACATCTGAATAATATCCAAGTAGTGTAACATCAGAATCCTTCCGTAGTGTAGCATCAGAATCGTCCTATGCCATTCACATGTCTATATTGTACTCTGACTCACTAGCCACTGTTAGTTCTCTATTTATAGTAGATATTTCTATTACAGCTATCTCCTTACATTTTGTACTTTCTTTCAGTTTCCTGTATCTTACTTTACTGCATGTTTATATTTTCTAACCTGCTATGATCTGTTGGGATGTATTGTGCTCGCTCCGTCCTGATTGGGCACCGTTGATATGTTTACAGGGGACGAGGATGAGGCTGGTGTTGACACTTTTTATGGGACAGCTCTAGATGACACCTGTGATCCGGATTTCCAACCGGATCCACTAGCTATAGAGACTGAGGCTCCCTAGTCTAGGTTTTTATTATCTCTGTCATTTGAGATCTGGATTGTATATATTCTTTCATATTCTGTAGTTGAGACTTGTATTTCTTGATGTTTGCTGAGTTGTTATCTTAGACACTTAGACTCTTCTGATCATCTGTATTTCATTTTGAGTTCTATATCATATCGTGCTTCTTCTTCCTTAGTTGTGATTGAGTTTACATTCTGCTATGTCACCCCCATTCGGGGAGTATAAACTTCTTAGCCTTATATTGTTAGATGCATAAGACCTAGGACAGCGTTCTACCGCCGACACTGCGGCGTAGACTGGACGTACCCACGTCTCGTGCCCTTACTCTAGGGTGCGGGTCGTGACAGGTGATAAGGATATAACACCGAATCACAGGCCAATGTCGGATCATGAGCTGATGAATGTATATATACTAGCATAACTCTCGACCGTACCTAGCACGCAACTAGTGGCCACTGCCACATATATCCTCTAGTATATGTGCCCATAACCAGTAACTATGAACTATGAGCTAAACAGGCAACTACGAACTATGAGGCTCAAGACCCTGCAATCTTCTCCGAAGATTATGAAGTCGAGTAAGGTAATCCCATACGTCTTCTGGTAGTCTTTTCCGCCCATAGGCTAGTACAGTCATATCCATGACTCAGACAACCCATATCTCAAATGCAAGTCATCCTTCCTAGACATAACTAAATATCCAATGAGTGAACGTACCAATGGCCAGTCAATGCGCAACTCATGCATATGAAACCTCATGTGACGTGGAATAAAACATGTCAAGCCACGGAAGTTATATGAATAACTTCACCACTAACGGTAATTCGACTAACTCATAACCAAGTCATCGATGACTACATCGATGACACCCAAGTCAAACTTGGACATACACAACCATAACTGTATCAACGGAAGCACAGAAACAAGAAACATAATTTAAACAATGAACAAAGGCAAGGTATCTTGCTTGAAATATCGAAAACAATATAAAGCAAAGGTCCGGCTGTCATGACCCGCTTCCGAATAATCGGACACGAGTCGGACATGTCCAGCCTTCGTCGATGGACACGACGAAGTAAGCTATAAAATTCTAAGAAAAACTCTAAGATACAAGAAATATAAACTATCACAGCTACTATACACGTTCCCAGAATCACCACAATCCACAAGTTATTTATACAATATCATCCGAAGACAAATCCGGTAATATGAATAAAAATTATACAATCCTGAAATCCTCAATACAATACAATACATGGTAAAATCCTCTAAAACAATCTAAGAAAAGACCTAACTATAACTCTGAAATTCTAAGTCTATCCTGAGGCACAACTCTATCCTGGCTTCGGGCTCTGGCCCATGAAGGAGATACAGCATCATCAAGTAAACCTGCAACGTATCCTGTCAAGAAAAGAACAAAGTACAACCCTGACAAGAAGCACTAAACAATGTAAACTGAAATGCATGAAAAGAATCACGATATGAACTATGGTACAAGACAGGTATATGAAACTGTGGTACAGGAATAACAATGAACTACGGTACCGGATCCAGAAATAATACACTATACTATCAGTGTAACATGCATTTGAAATAACTATCAGAGTATGTGACCGATAGGGTAAACAATGAACAGTGAACAATGGTACGGCTTAGAGTCCCATGTGCACGATGTGAGACCTAAGCTATTAGTCAATGCCTAGCTAAAATAGAATTGGTCACATATCTGTAGTATTTTCCCACCCCAATGTACAAGTAAGAACAATGAACGATGAACAATGAACGATGAACGATAAACAGTGAACAATGAATAATCGTGTGTACAACGTGTCAATATGAGAACATAAAGCAAGACAGAAATACATAGTAAAGAGATCGAGCCGGTGTACTTGCCTTGCTCTTCGAACCAATGAGTCTCAACTGTCCACCTAGAATCTAGTACAAGTTGGTTAGGAATTAAAATAAGACATTTAGCTAACTAACTATTTCTAACCATAACTTGCTAGCCATCAACCCTAGCTAGTTATATTTACATATAACCATATGCAAGAAGATTACATATTATATTTAAAATATTTTTAAGGTAATATTAGAATACATTTAGCAGAAAATATATTTAACTAGCAAAAGTAACTTACTAACCCTTATATATCACTAATTATTCCTAAGACTAACAATACTACTAAAATGGATAAATAATATCAGCAAGAAAATAATTATTAAATAACTAGAACTTGAAATGATATTAGAAGAATAATAATTTTTTTAGCAACCTCTATGTATTGTTGAACATATATTTACATAAATTAAATTAGCAAATTAACATATACATATTAGTAATTTTTTTTGCTAGGGCTAATATTTAAGATATGCTTCTCATAATAGGAAATATCTATAGATTTTATTAGTCAGAAAGCCATTTAGAATTTTCCAAATTATTAGTAAAGTTTTATTCAAAAGTTTTGGACAACTATCACTTAGCAAAATAGTATCCTCAACACTTTTCTTTTAAAAAACTGAGAAAGTCTTCCAATACTCCAGGCCATGTAGGTCCGGTTAGAAGTTTTTAGATATTAAAATTATGTAAATTATATACATATCAATTCGCTAAACCAATTAAAGATTGGACCAGTCATTTACTGGAAACACCAAAGTTCGTAGGTCAATTAAGTATTAGCCAACACATAAAGCCCAAACTCATCTAGTTTGGTTTACTAGTTATCACCATTCAACCCACAATTAAAGCAACTCTTAGTCTACTAAAAGAAAATTCTCAAGCTGGTACAATTTAAATCAATATTTCAAAAGTCAAGCTCCAACCCGACAGTTTTACCCAAAATACAAATAAGAACCTGCAAATGCACCAACTGAATTATACATAAACTTAATATTTACTCAATAAAAGTACTCAGAGCTAGGTTGTACATCCTAACCCAACTCAAAACTCAAGTTTACACTGAACAGAAGTTTCCCCCTGCTTGCTAGCTTTAAAAATTATCTTCCCATATGCCAAAAACAACACTAGTCTATATAGTTCAGTAGAACCTCAAGACAAAACTAAAGCATTGCTACATAGCAGACATGAACTTAACATTCATATGAAATCAAACCTTTGTGCTAAGCAACTCAACCCAACCATTACACTCAAAGACCAACAAGGATCAACAGAACTGACCTAGCAGTTAAACACAAGGAACCTAATGGTAATACATACCCAGCTTGGGCTCTACAACACTCGGGATGCAACCTGCTTCAACTCACTAGTCCACAAAACCTCTCCAATATAGCTACAAGAAAATACACCACCCACCCCATACGCAATCTCAGTCCACTGTATCCGACACCAACAGGAAGTAAGGCCATGTACACACACAACACTGAGAACGAGCGCCAATCTTGGTCTGACACAAACATCGTTGGACACGCACACAGGCTGGACACGAACAGCACCCGGCCACGCACATGACACAGCTGGACACAAACAACCCAAATCTCCAACGTTCCGACCATAAATATGACCAAAGTTTAAGAACAAAAATAATAATAATAATAATAATATGTTTCCCAATCATAAGGAAGGTTAGAATTAAACCTGAGATATGAGGAATCGATTCCGGATGAACACTAGATCTCTAAAAATGCCAGACACGTCTCCCTCGTCTCCAATTGTGATAGGAAATCCCACTGCGACATTCCATCGAACAGGTCCAGAAAGCAAAACTCAGAGTCTATATAGAAGATTCTACTGAAGAAACCATTGCTCATCAATTAGATCGAACGATCCGAAGGCTGATCGATCAAGAAAACCCAGTCAACTTCCATTGACTCGATCAACCAACACTTCGATCCACTAGATCGATCGACTCAGTAAAAGGAGAATCGATGAAGGAACACTCACCTCGGTTATCGTCTAGCTGCGTGAGGAGTCGTCCAGTCGTCAGGGATCAGCTGCGCCTCGCTCGGTCGAAGAAGACGAAGTCACCTATGGTGAACCCCGCACGTCGTCGTCGGAAAAGAAGACTCGCGACGACAAGAACGAGTCCCAGCCGTCGACATGAGAAACTGACGTTGGAGGAGAACCTCCTAGACACCGGCGCCTGAGTTGGCTGCCGGTAGCGCTATGCTCAGCTGAGCTGAGAAGGAAGTGAGTAGAAAAATTGGTAAGAAGAGGATAAGTAATTACTCTCTCTCTCTCTCTCTTCCCAGATCTGAGTTATAAAAAAATAGAAATTAGCATAAAACCCCTCCCGCTCAAACTATATTTTCCATTAGTCCCTCCGCCTAGGGATTTTTGCATAAATCCCCTCTTCTTTTCCACTATTTCAAGGATTGCTGAAAAAATCAATTAGAGGGTTAAATTTGATTTCAAAATTTTAGTTAGAAAGAAGGGGAAATAGTTAGAAGGAAAAACCCACATCAAATTAGTTGTAACCAATTTGTTAAATTCAAAATTAAGAATTTAAAAGTTTGGAGGGAAAATATAAAGAAATTTCAAATATATAACCAACATTCCTATGACAAGTCCAAAGTGAATTGGGATCATCATCACCCAGTTAATTGTTTAACTAGAGAAAAGAAGAGGAAATCTATAACTTATCATAAGAGCGTAATAGAAAATCATTAATCTCTAATCAAAGTTTAACCAAAATTCATTCACATAAAAAATATGCCAACTAAAAATACTTATTCTCCAAAATTTTAAAATACCAGAAAATAGTATTATTTATAAATTTAGGAAAGCGGGGTTACCAATCTTCCCCCCTTAGAAAAATTTCGTCCTCAAAATTTCAAAAATGTCACGATTTAGCACGATAAGGTAAACAGATACAAAATTTGAAATTGGCACGATTTAAAGTGGAATGAAATGATAGTTACAAAAATCATGATCACCGGATAATAGTCTCAATAGCATCCGATGATCTTGCATATCTGGATCACTTCCTCTACAGTTCCTGCCCTGCCAATATGCATCTGGTTGCAGTGAACCTTCGGTTCCATTTTCCTGATAATAGTAGATTACCGCAATACTTTTATCAACTTTATCCGATAATAAGATAAATTTAGGACTTAGCTTCAATAATATCTGAGAACCTGAAAATACCCGTAATTACTTTGACTTAGAGCCCCTGCCTCGCCAGTGTATAGCTAGCTGCAATGGACTCACGGTCTCCATAATCCAGGTCGAAGTAGGTTGTCAAATATTTTCTCAACTTTATCCAGAAGTTTTAAGGTAGTTTTAAGAAAATTTCAAATCATGAAAGAGAGTGCTAGTATCTGTTCTTTAGAACAAAAAATTTTATTGGATACCAAGAGATAATCAACAGTCAACAAGTAGCTCATAAGTACTATGAAACAACAGTAAGATAGGGAGACTGTAAAATAAGTCTCGAATGAAGAAACAACAAGGAAATGCAAAAAGGAACATCAAAAAAGGTAATGATCACAAGTGCCTCCGGTCGTCAGTACTCGTCCGGAATAGGAATGGTCTCCACTTCCTCGGCTGTCATAAAGTAGACTCGCCCCTCTGGCTGATCTCCATGTGGCTGCTGATCATGAAGAGGTAAGTCCTCCTGCTGGGGTCCCGGTGCTCCTCGCGCTCGTCCCTCAGCGGCTTCTGGACAATCTCTGACCTGGTGAGCAGGTGATCCACAGAACAAACAAAGCCTCAGCCTCTTGCGACATTTAACGTAATAATGTCCTGGGCGGTGACAGTAGTTGCAAGTAATTGTCAACTGCTGTCTCTGAGGCGGATCTGCATGAACTCTGGCTGGACGGTACTGAACTGCTGCCTGCTGAACTGACCTCGTCTGAGTCTGCATTTGCACCCTCTTCGTCGGTACCTGGTAACTGCTGTTACCTATGTCCCTATCCCTCTTGGGCCTCGGGTCCATCTCCTTCTCAACTGCCTGAGCAATCTTGAGAATGCTCGAATAAGTCGTGGCTTGGCTGATAGCCACTGCATGTCGCAGCTCTCTGGTGAGGCCTTTCTTGAACCTCTAAGCCCTCTCCTCTGATGTGCAAACTAGGTTCTCTGCGAACCTGCTGAGTCGGGTAAACTCTGATGTGTACTGTGCAACCGTCATAGTCCCCTGCTGCAGTATCTTAAACTGCATCCTCAGCTCATCCCGTTCTACATCTGGAAAAAACTTCTCCTTAAACAGAGTTTTGAAATCTGCCCAAGACACATGAGGCTCTGCCAACTGGGGCTCCTCCCGGTAGCAAGCTCTGGCCAACTTGAAGAGTCGCATACTAGCCACCTCCACTTTCAGGTCATCCGGGATCCGTGCCATCTTCAAGGTCCTCTCCGCATTCTCTAGCCACTCGTCCGCATAAACGATCCTCTCATTGCCCCAAAAGTCCATCGGGCAGAGGTTCTGGTACTCCTTGGTCGTCCTTGGTCTCGGTGCTGCTGGTGCTGTACGTGCTGGTGGAGCTGGTGCTGTCGGCTCTCTAACCCTGAGCGCATCTACAACCGTCGCCCGAAACTGTGCTGCCTGGTGGTTCTGGGCCTCCATAAACTGCTGAAACATAGCCATCACCTGGGCACCGTCAAACATCATCGTCGAGGGCAGCGGAGGAAAGATAGGAGGCGGTGGTGGAAGCTGATCTGCTGGAACGTCTGGTACAGGCTGATCCGAAGTTCCTGTAGCTCCGGGCTGATCTACGATCTTCCTGGTGGCAACCATCCTGAAATAGAAAGAAAACTTGTTGAGTGCTAAGCCCTAGAAAAATAGTCAACCTCCTAGAATATATTGAGTATAATCAATCTCTATATTCAATAACTATAACCATTTCCCACGAATCCTATGTTGTGATGAGTTTTCCTTAGTCTAACAGGTTCCCCCAATAGCACTTTAGAGCCTAAGTGCCATTAGGACAGACCTGCATGGGCCACCACTAAAAATATGTCACGACCCGCTCCCGAATAATCGGACACGAGTCGGACACTCACAGCCTTCGTCGATGGACACGACGAAGCAAGCTGTACAATTCTAAGGAAAACTCCAAGATACAAGAAATATAAACTATCACAGCTATACACGTTCCCAGAATCACCACAATCCACAAGTTATTTATACAATATCATCCGGAGAAAAATCCGGTAACATGAATAAAAATTATACAATCCTGAAATCCTCAATACAATACAATACAATACATGGTAAAATCCTCTAAAACAATCTAAGAAAATACCTGACTATAACTCTAAAATTCTAAGTCTATCCTGAGGCACAACTCTATCCTGGCTTCGGGCTCTGGCCCATGAAGGAGATACGGCATCATCAAGTAAACCTGCAACGTATCCTGTCAGGAAAAGAGCAAAGTACAACCCTGACAAGAAGCACTAAACAATGTAAACTGAAATGCATGAAAAGAATCATGATATGAACTATAGTACAAGACAGGAATATGAAACTGTGGTACAAGAATAACAATAAACTATGGTACCGGATCCAGAAACAATGAACTATACTATCAGTGTAACATGTATTTGAAATAACTATCAGAGTATATGACCGGCTGGGTAAACAATAAACAGTGAACAGTGAACAATGGTACGGCTTAGAGTCCCACGTACACGATGTGAGACCTAAGCTATTAGTCAATGCCTAGCTAAAATAGGATTGGTCACATATCTGTAGTATTTTCCCACCCCAATGTACAAGTAAGAATAATGAACTATGAACGATGAACAATGAACAATGAACGATGAACGAGGAACAGTGAACAATGAACAATGAACAATTGTGTGTACAACGTGTCAATATGAGAACATGAAGCAAGACAGAAATACAGAGTAAAGAGATCGAGCCGGTGTACTTGCCTTGCTCTTCGAACCAATGAGTCTCAACTGTCCACCTAAAATTTAGTACAAGTTGGTTAGGAATTAAAATAAGACATTTAGCTAACTAACTATTTCTAACCATAACTTGCTAGCCATCAATCCTAGCTAGTTATATTTACATATAACCATATGCAAGAAGATTACATATTATATTTAAAATATTTTTAGGGTAATATTAGAATACATTTAGCAGAAAATATATTTAACTAGCAAAAGTAACTTACTAACCCTTATATATCACTAATTATTCCTAAGACTAACAATACTACTACTAAAATTGATAAATAATGTCAGCAAGAAAATAATTATTAAATAACTAGAACTTGAAATGATATTAGAAGAAGAATAATTTTTTAGCAACCTCTATGTATTGTTGAACATATATTTACATAAATTAAATTAGCAAATTAACATATACATATTAGTAATTTTTCTTGCTAGGGCTAATATTTAAGATATGCTTCTCATAATAGGAAATATCTATAGATTTTATTAGTCAGAAAGCCATTTAGAATTTTCCAAATCATTAGTAAAGTTTTATTTAAAAGTTTTGGACAACTATCACTTAGCAAAATAGTATCCTCAACACTTTTCTTTTAAAAAACTAAGAAAGTCTTCCAATACTCCAGGCCATGTAGGTTCGGCCAAAAGTTTTTAGATATTAAAATTATGTAAATTATATACATATCAATTCGCTAAACCAATTAAAGATTGGACCAGTCATTTACTGGAAACACCAAAGTTCGTAGGTCAATTAAGTATTAGCCAACACATAGAGCCCAAACTCATCTAGTTTGGTTTACTAGTTATCACCATTCAACCCACGATTAAAGCAACACTTAGGCTACCAAAAGAGAATTCTCAAGCTGGAACAATTTAAATCAATATTTCAAAAATCAAGCTCCAACCCGACAGTTTTACCCAAAATACAAATAAGAACCTGCAAATGCACCAACTGAATAATACATAAACTTAACATTTACTCAATAAAAGTACTCAGAGCTAGGTTGTACATCCTAACCCAACTCAAAACTCAAGTTTAGACTGAACAGAAGTTTCCCCCTGCTTGCTAGCTTCAAAATATGCCAAAAACAACACTAGTTTATATAGTTCAGTAGAACCTCAAGACAAAACTAAAGCATTGCTACATAGCAGACATGAACTTAACATTCATATGAAATCAAACCTTTGTGCTAAGCAACTCAACCCAACCATTACACTCAAAGACCAACAAGGATCAACAGAACTGACCTAGCAGCTAAACACAAGGAACCTAATGGTACTGCATACCCAGCTTGGGCTCTACAACACTCGGGATGCAACCTGCTTCAACTCACTAGTCCACAAAACCTCTCCAATATAGCAACAAGAAAATACACCACCCACCCCATACGCAATCTCAGTCCACTGTATCCGACACCAACAGGAAGAAAGGCCAGGTACACACACAACACTGAGCACGAGCGCCAATCTTGGTCTGACATAAACATCATTGGACACGCACACAGGCTGGACACGAACAGCACCCGGCCACGCACACGACACAGCTGGACACGAACAACCCAAATCTCCAACGTCCCGACCACAAATCTGACCAAAGTTCAAGAACAAAATAATAATAATAATAATATGTTTCCCAATCGTAAGGAAGGTTAGAATTAAACCTGAGATATATGGAATCGATTCCGGATGAACACTAGATCTCCAAAAATGCCAGATACGTCTCCTCCATCTCCAATTGTGATACGAAATCCCACTGCGACATTCCATCGAATAGGTCCAGAAAACAAAACTCAGAGTCTATATAGAAGATTCTACTGAAGAAACTATTGCTCGTCAATTAGATCGAGCGATCAGAAGGCTGATCGATCAAGAAAACCCAGTCAACTTCCATTGACTCGATCAACCAACACTTCGATCCACTAGATCGATCGACTCAGTAAAAGGAGAATCGATGAAGGAACACTCACCTCGGTTATCGTCTAGATGCGTGAGGAGTCGTCCAGTCGTCAGGGATCAGCTGCGCCTCGCTCGATCGAAGAAGACGAAGTCACCTATGGTGAACCCCGCACGTCGTCGTCGGAAAAGAAGACTCGCGGGGACGAGAACGAGTCCCAACCGTCGACGTGAGAAACTGACGTTGGAGGAGAACCTCCTAGACACCAGCGCCTGAGTTGGCCGTCGGTAGTGCTATGCTCAGCTGAGCTGAGAAGGAAGAGAGTAGGAAAATTGGTAAGAAGAGGACGAGTAATTACTCTCTCTCTCTTCCCAGATCTGAGTTATAAAAAAAATGGAAATTAGCATAAAACCCCTCCCGCTCAAACTATATTTTCCATTAGTCCCTCCGCCTAGGGATTTTTGCATAAATCCCCTCTTCTTTTCCACTATTTCAAGGATTGCTGAAAAAATCAATTAGAGGGTTAAATTTGATTTCAAAATTTTAGTTAGAAAGAAGGGGAAATAGTTAGAGGGAAAAACCCACATCAAATTAGTTGTAACCAATTTGTTAAATTCAAAATTAAGAATTTAAAAGTTTGGAGGGAAAATATAAAGAAATTTCAAATATATAACCAACATTCCTATGACAAGTCCAAAATGAATTGGGCCCATCATCACCCAGTTAAGTGTTTAACTAGAGAAAAGAAGAGGAAATCTATAACTTATCATAAGAGCGTAATAGAAAATCATTAATCTCTAATCAAAGTTTAACCAAAATTCATTGCCATAAAAAATATGCCAACTCAAAATACTTATTCTCCAAAATTTTAAAATACCAGGAAAATAGTATTATTTATAAATTTAGGAAAGCGGGGTTACAAATGCTCCAACAACTGCAAGCGAACAATCACGAACTCCTAGAATATAAATGAACTAAATAATACTAACTCTAAGACAATACATTGCTATGTATACATACTATATATATATGGACTCGATCACATATACTAACTAACTAACTAGTATTCAAATACATATAATATATCCTCCACATATATTATCATGATAACATAAAATAATACTTTATAATATAAAAATAATTAATTTAAATTTTAAAATAATTAGATAAGTATTTCTAGATAATCATTACATATATTTTTATAAGAAAATAAATCATCAAAGTATCAATCTAAACTAGTAACACAAGTCGCCAACTTGTCGAGTAGTTTCAGAATCAAATAACCATATAAAAATACGGGTTTTAAATTCTGGAATAAGTCTAAATAATTTGAGAAATAATAGGATTTGATGTCAAAAATATGCAACAAGGATTACATACTATATATAGTCCACTACACAAAATAGACAATTTGAAACATTAAGTTTTTTTGATTTTGAAATGGTGTATAAACGTTCCTAGGTGTTGGAACACATAGTTGTTAGCCCAATGATTATATAATATTTTTGAATATGGCTAATCAATTAAGTTTAACATAATAAAGTCACTAATATTCATGTAATCACTATCATGTTGCTACTTAAACTTAGTATTGTCCTAATGTTCTATATCATATTTCTATGTTTTTATCATAATGCATCATACTGCTTTGTTTGCCTAACATGTACTTTCAGACATGCAGTAAGCATGATCAAACATGATCAAACCAGGACATAAGCAATGGAGAATTATTACTAATGGGCCAAAGACGGCGTTATACAAGGAGATTTCTCTGAACCGCCCAACGACCTATCTGGGCCTCGCATCGAGGATTCCGTCGCCCGGTCAGCGGACAGGGGTCGAGGGGGCAGCACCCACCATGGGGTTTCGAGGGCGAAGCCCCCGAAAGGTATTCAGATTTTTAAATCTGTTTATCTTTGGACGATCGTCGTCAAGGAAAAAGGTGTCTTCAAGTCTGCTCAAATATAAGAAAAAAACGTCATCAAAGGGCTATTGGTTTTCCTACTTTATCAATATATTTTTTATATTTATTAAGTCTAGGAATACGATGTACACTGCATCGTATTGGCAAATAGGCTACCCAAAAAATGTTTGCAAAATATCCTTTTATTTTGAAAACAAACCCACTTACAAAAGCCCAAACTACTTTCTAACTGCTTGATCTTTTCAAAAAGCCCAAAATCAATTTGCAAAATCTCTGATAGAACTCCAACAAATTTCGGCCCGAGTTCGGTCCAAATTCGGCCAGAGTTCGGTTAGTGGACGTTGGATTTTAAACTTGGTCCTCCTGCATTTACGGATCTTGCCGAAATTTTCTTATAGAGTTGTGCCCGAATTTTGCCCGAATTCTGTCAAAATTTTGCCTTTGGAAAAACTATAAATAGAGAAGGATTTTGATTATTTCAACACAAATTCACTTTCATATCTCTTCTCTATAAGCCTACTACTTCTTCCAAAGTGTTCCAAAGCTTTCATTTTCAAATCCCAAGCCAGTTACAATCCTCTAGTCGATTTGCCAGTGCAGTACAGTCTAGAAGTTTTAGAGTGATTCTAATCAGAGATTTGAAGATAGACACTTCACAATTGAAGTTGGTCGAGTACTTCGGATCAAAGCTCGCGTTGTAGAAGTTGCAAGAACTTTGGATAAAAACTTATGGTGATTTTTCACAGTGGATTCAACTGGAAGCTAGAGTTCTTCCGACTGGACTAGTCCTCACAAGAGAGAAACCAGTATACATTCTTGTGTTTGCATTTGCTCTATGCTCTCTACTTTTATTTATATATATGTGATATATATTCTGTGATCTTGTTACTAACGATTTTTAAATAGCTAATTTTCTGTTGTCTACTCTATTCACCCCCCCTAGAGTATTGTGCTTTACAATTCGTTCCTACAATTGATATCAGAGTGGGTTATACAGGTAAAGCGAGGTAACACTGCTATTATATTCTTATTTATTACAGTTGTTACATAGATCACAGTATCACATATACCAAGTATGTACTTCACAACTGAAGAGCAATCCTCAAATAGGCTCCCACTATTTGATAGAACAAACTATAGTTATTGGAAGACACGGATGAGATTCTACCTGAAGTCTGTAGATTTTGACTTATGGTCAATTGTTATCAATGGCTACAAAAAGCCTACTATCACTTATATTCTCACATCCTCTATAATCAACAAACCTTATTATAGTTACACGAAGGAATAGAAGAAGTTAGCTAGCCTTGATGCAAAAGGTATGCATATATTTTATTATGCTGTAGACATATATGTATTTAATCTTATTACTACTTGCACTACATCTAATAAAATTTAAAAAGTTCTTGAAGCTACTTATGAGTGCAAGTATGAAAGCAAAGGTAGGAACTCCAGAAAGAAGGTTAGTCTTCATAATGTTGCAAATATATGCATGATGGAATTAAAATTTAAGGTACAACACAATTCCTTATACGAAAAAGAGCTTGTATGTGACAATTGCAAGAAGATAGGCCACATCCAAGAAGATTGTACTATTACTAGAATGGAGAGTCACTACGAACGATCAAATAAAAGAAGATCATCGTCTCACAAGTACGCTAGCATGAGCATATGGTGTGAAAACGAAGCAAGAGATTCTGAAGAAGAATAAGAGAGACCTCATCAAGCTGCAAATTTATGCTCAATAGCATTATCAAACGAGGTATAAAATAATTCTTTTGAAGAGAGTGAATCTTCTCATGATGAGTTATCTGATGCTTTCAGTGATTTATTAGAAGAACACAAGAAAGTATTAGATAAGTATAAGCAAGCTAGAAAGGATATTCTATCCTATAAGCGGAAGAATGAAAAGCTTACTTGCTTATTGAATGATGCTAGAAATAGTTCTCCTTCTGATAATTCTACTGAGATTTCCACACTGAAGTTTAGATTGCATGAGGCACTTGATTGCATTAAAAAAAGCACTCAAGAAAATGCTAAACTTAAGGAGGAATTAGAATCAGAAAAGAAGAAGTATTCTATTACTTCATGTAGAATTGATGCTCTTAATGCTAAATAAGATGAGATTTGTGCTAGCTCTAAAAAGTGTAACCACCACTTTTCAAAAATAAGGGTAATTTTGAACTTTTGTAAAATTAATTATTTAATAATAGATTTAAATCATGTTATTGATTTATTGGTAAATTTTGATTATTTTTAATATCATTAAATTAGTGTTTTGTGATTTTGTCCTTTTGCTAGTGTAACCTTAGAGCTTCTTAGCCTAGAGACTAACCATAACTCTGGAGGCCTACCCTATATGATTAGAGTAGCTAATTCCCACTTTTTAGGCTAAGGATATTTTTGGTCATTTTTGATATTTCAACATTTTGGGAATTTTATATATTTAATATTGTTTTTATGGGATTTGTTTAGTCGGGTTCGAGTTTCGTCTCGTTCCGACTTGTGTTAGTGACCCGGGTAGTTTAGAATCTAGACGGAACCCCAAGATTAGTTAGTCATGGCCCACAAATCCCACTAATTAAGTTAGTAAGATTAGACTAATCCAACTTAGTTAGATTGGTTAAATTAGAGACTTAAACTTGACCCTTTTTGACCTCAAACCTTGTCATGACTTAAGTGGACCAAAATGAGACTTGTAGGGGCATCTTGGACATTTCACATAGGCTCATTAGGTCCTCCCATGGCAGCCACATAAAGCATAGGTGTCCCTCTTTCATTTCTTCCATCTTGCCCCTTTTTTTTCACAAAGTGTTCTTCCCCAAATTAGAGAGCTTCCATCTTTGATTTGATCTCCAAATCCTTACATCCCTCCACCAAAAATTCCATCCAACCTTCTCATACTACCAAGGGAGGGTGCTAGCAAAGATTTGGAGCAAAGTGCAAGGAGGAGTGTCCTTTTTGGAAGATCTTCGTGTCGGAGCCGTGTCCTTGAGAGTATCATTGGGATTCCACTCCCAATAGGTAAAGCCAACCCTCTAAATTGATTTCCTATACATATTAGTTAGTTTTGAATCCATAGGATCCACCTCCATGCATGTACCCCCTTTAGATTCAAGTTTGAGGCCATTTGGAGCTCTCTTGAGGATTTTAGTTATGTGTTTTGTGTCCTACTTGATAGATCCCAAATTAGGATATCCCATGTGTTTGGTTTATTGCCTAATAGGATTAATTGTGTCTTAAATTCAGTTTTAGAATGGTTAGAGAGTGGATTGATCTTAGTTAAGATGGTTATAATGAGTTTCATTTGGATACCTATATTGGTATCTAAGTATCTTGGCCTACATGTGTTTTTTTTGTCCAAAATAACCCAAATTCGTCAAAATATTCATCCACGTTTTTAGTAACCATAGCAACTTAGAAATGCCATAACTTTTAGCTCAGAACTCTGATTAATCTTCCATTTTTTTAAAAAAACCGTATCGAAGTTAGCTTTCCAAATATATATTTTAATAGGCCAAAATCATTCCATAACTTTCTATAAAACTATTTGAGTGTCACATGTCTGAAAGACGAATGCATTTCGGTGTTTTCGCGATTCCGGGAGCTTTCGGACACGAAAATGCGATCCGTTTGAAGTTTCGAAAAGCTAACACGAAGGCTAAAATATACTTTAATACTAGAATTTAGTAAAGGCCCAATTGGTACAGTATTGGTTCTAAGTAGAAGAGTTACTATACGACACAGGCATTTTGTGTAACCTATGAGCCTATGTAGTATGGATATTAAGTGAATGTAGGTATCATAGGTTGTCGAGTATATATATATTATTGTTAAGTTATATATGTTAGTATATTTGTTAGATATTGGTTAGTAGAGGGTTAGATATGTTAGAATTTATTATATGCTAGTGTAAGTTATATTTGTTAGTATGAGTGTTAGTTAGATAGTAGAGGTTAGTATTTTGTTAGATATTTGATATGTTGTTAGATAGTTTAATGTTAGATATCTAGTATATTAGATATTGATATGTTAGTAGGTTGTGTTAGTTCTAGATATTGGTATGTTAGCAAGTTAGTCCCTATAGGTTATATGTTAGATAATAGTTAAGATGTTATGTTAGTATATTAGATAGTTAGTTAATTAGATACTTGAGGGGTATCTTGGTATCTCATGATACCAAGTTAGTATCTTAAGGTAAATATGAATTACCTTTACCTTCAAGGTAAATGATTAGTTTACCTTATGACCAAGGTATGATATCAAGATACCAAGGTAAGGTATCAAGATATCAAGGGAAGGTATAGGCTTACCCAAGTTAAGGTATTGGATTCCAACCAAGGTATTGATATTGGGATGCCAATATGACAAAGGTTGATATGGTATCCTAGTGTTAGTGGGTTAGTGTCTAAGTGTTTGAGTTTGAGTAGGTGATGTTAGATTGTGGAAGGGTTATATAGATAGGTATTCATATTTTTGGGTTATATAGTATCTATATATATATATTATGAGAGTATATAGATATAGGTTATGGTTTATAGTGAGGATATGTATATACTTGATATATGATATCTATATGTATGTATTAGGGTGGTACTATATGGGTAAGGATATATGGTATGTATACATATTAATATATCCTAAGTATCATAGATGTTGACCACTAATCTAAGTTTGACCAAAATCCTAGAAGCTTGACCTTGACTCCTAGTTTGACCCAAGGTAGACCAGAGTTGACCTAGAGTTGACCAGTTGACCAAAAGTCAACTGTAAGTCAACCTTTGACCCAGTTTGACCTAGTTTGACTTGGTTTGACTTCATGTGACCTAGTGTGACTCAGTTTGACCTAGTTTAACTTAGTTGGGCTGAGATTGACCTAGATTGCATATTATACATTAGAAAATCATGCTTAACTCTGTTTAAACCTAATTAACTTACAATATCTCATCTTTAGGTCTGTGAGACCACTCTGAGCATCTATCCTACTTGACAGCTCAGGACAGCAGGCGAGTACATTCTCTGATAGTGGTTTTTTGTCTTGATATCTTCTGTATCTGATTCAGTTATAGTGTGTTACTTGATTCTCGATACGATGGTGCACGGACTAGTATTATCGGATTCCTGCCATGAGATGTCATTCCTGGATTTTCTTGGAATACTGGTACTTGCTCGATCTTGTTCTTGTACTTGTATTGACACTGATTCCTGAGAGGGAGTAGCTACCTTCTTAGGGAATCTCGTGTCATGACGTGCTATGTCCGGATCCGTATACTATTCGGGGATGGAGAGTTATTATAGGTTATATGATCAATACCCCTCCTGTATTTCTGTTACTACTTGTTTCATAGCTTTACCCTCGACTCACGTAGGGTAAAGCCTGACCTGTGTTACTACTTGTTTCATAGCTTTCCATTTTGGTCGGGCCGAGTTCCCATACTTGTAGCCGGTCATATGGAATAGCCTGATCCTGACCTATATCGATCACATAATACTATGATACTCGAGGCACATTTTACATTTATTATATCAGATAGATATATATATATTTCTATTCAGTTCTACTTTCCTGCATGATACACCCTGGCATGATTTCCTGCTTTACATATCCAGTTATATTTCTATCTTGATATGTTCATCTTATATTCCATTGTGATTGTCTCTTACAGCATTTGTTAATACAATAGAACTGTTGTTGGAGGTGTACTTGCTTATTTTTCTGACAGGATAACCGTTGATGTTTACAGAGGACATATTGGCTGATTGCTCTACCTTTTACGGGTATGGCCAGGATAGAGATTTTGATGAGACATTACCCTTGGTGCCAGTAGAGGATTTACCTCCTACTTAGACTGTTAGATAGGTTTGACTGGACTGCGTTCCAGCTAGTATTGAGACTTATGTTATATTTTATATTTTGGATTCTTGTGTTATATCTTTAACTCTAAACTGTGTTGTGACTTCATACCTTTTTCAGTTCATATTTTTCCATTATATCTTTATGATATTCGTGCCTATCTTCCTTAGATGTCTTGTTATTGAGTTGAGATTATATACCTCCGTACGGAGATCACAGGTACATATATATTGTGTCTAGATGCTATACTTTCTAGTAGACCTATACAGCGTTCTATCGCAAATTCTGCGGCGTAGGCTGGACGTACCCACGTGCTCGTGCCCCTACTCAGGGTGCGGTTGTGACACATTTTTGTGGTGGCCCATGCAGGTCAGAGTCGCAACTAATGCGATTTCGTAGTGGTGCTCGACTTAGAGTACTGCCACGAGCCTGCAGTTAGGATATAGGTTCTAGGTTATGATAGGAGTTACTCAATCACAATTAGGACTTTTGAGAGATTCCTGGGATAACCCTTGAGAATTTTGTTTGAACTTAAATTTGAATTCCCTTGCCCTTGTTTCTGTTCGCCCTTGCTTCATGATTTTGAATTTAATTTTGATGTTTCGTTATTGATTTTGATTTCATATCGAGATGAATGTTATGGCCTGAGTTACGGTATCTTCTGATAACATATGTTGACAGAAATAACAGAGAAGGTAGAACATCTACGTGGTTATGTAAGCTGGAGTTTATCGCAGCTATATTAGCCGGCGTGGCAAAAACGTAGAGACCTGACTTCGGATGTACATATCTTGATTATGAGATTTGAGATTTCTCGCAGCTATACTAGTCGGCATAGCGAGGATTCCAGACGACATGATTATAGAGGTACATGCCCCAGCTATGGACCCTACCGTTTATCGCAGCCCTTCTTACTAGCGTGGCAAGGATTCTGAGTATCATGATTTTGGACAGACGTGTATGATTATCATATTGTATCTTAAGAAGGGTCCTATCATGTCATCTCTATCATTTTATTTCTGTTATTATAGATTTTGTTCCATCCTGAATTAGCTTAAGAGTTAGGATACCTTCAGTTTTTTAGTCCAGGTCCTGGTAGATTCTCATTTCATTATAGGTTTTTTATAGTGTGATGGCTTGGTGATTGCATTTGGTCTGTGTCCTTGATTAATTGTGTTAATAGTTTAGAGTATAATTAGGAAGTAAGGTGTATGGTTTGATAATTAGATATAGATGAGAACCCTAGAGTGATTGATAAGTGTTAAGATAGGAGGTTCACCAGGAACCAGGATAGGAGGAGTATCCTAGTAGCCAGAGACAAGGTATCTCAAATATTATAGAAGTTTAGGCACCAAAACAGTTTAATGACTAGTGGAGAAGAGGCATGAAAAACCTAGTATAGGGCTACCATCCTAGTATCATATAGAGGAGTTAGTGCCTTGTGTAGACAGTGACCAGACTTGGGTAGACACCCTGGAGAGAGTATTCTAGATAGACGAGTGTTCTTCCGTGACTTCGATTTCTGGAGCGTCAGAGATGTCAATCTCTGAAAACTTCCTTCATGAGTTGTAGTAGACAAGATTATCTTTATTTTGATATATCACGTCCCCCTCAAACTTGTTCCCTTTTACTACTTTTGTATCGCAACTTCCGGATCAATTTAACCATTCCCATTTTATTTATGAGTATCATATGCACATTGCCATGACTTTTAAATTAGGAGCACAAGACTAGTTGTTTTCTCAAAACCAACTTCACATGCATGATCTAGATAGGACACCCTACACCTATGACCTTCGTGTCTCACTCAGACAGACCATCTTGTGCTTTATTTTTGTCGCATGACTTTCCTGACCAAGACCCAATCTTGATTCACCCTACGGAGTCACTTTTATTTCCGACTCGAATTAGAGACACCATTTCAACTTAAACTTGACGACCCAAAGTATGAGCACGGCCCACTTTAAGCCTACTATCCATATTTTACTTGTGTTCCATTCATTTGAGCTTCTAATTTCTGCATCAATCTTTTCAGTCGCCACAACAGCAGTTCCAGGCCCCATCTAGGGCTCGGGTTCAGCGGTTTTATACGACGATACGAGCTCCAGTACAACTAGATCAGTAGCACCCGCCGAGGCAGTTTCAGCCAGCTCCTATATGTACCTACTGTTGGAGGTTAGGCCATTCTTGGAAGGTGTGCAGAAAGAGGCTGGGAGTGTGCTTGCACTGTGGAGAACTATCTCTTAACCCTTTATCGTCCTGGCCAGTGTCCATACCAAGGGCAGAGAGATGGAGTTAGGCCACTTGTAGAACAGCGTCATGTCCCGCACCAGCGAAGGGATATACCCAGTCGGGCAGGTTTCTGCGTTGACGGCCGAGGAGGCCGATGCTACAGGTGATGGGTTAGAAGTCTGTCCTTTGTTCTCCTCCGGTCCTTTCTCCATGATTGTTGTATATTCCAATAGTACCTCTTGGATTGTGTTTTGTTGTGCTAGATAGTGTAATAACCCTGTTGAGACTAAAAAATTCCCGACCAGTAGGACCCTGATCTTGTGTGTTGCTAGATAGTAGTTTTGACCTTGATTGTTGGTGGTTTAACCTAGGGAAGAGTACAACCACCTTAAATTTCAAGGACGAAATTATTTTAAGGAGGATAGATTTCTAACCACCACTTTTCGAAAACAAGGATAATTTTGAACTTTTATAAAATTAATCATTTAATAATAGGTTTAAATCATGTTATTGATTTATTGGTGAATTTTGATTATTTTTAATATCATTAAATTAGTGTTTTGTGATTTTGTCCTTTTGTTAGTGTAACCTTAGAGCATCTTAGCCTAGAGACTAACCATGACTCTGGAGGCCTACCCTATATGATTAGAGTAGCCAATTCCCACTTTTTAGGCTAAGGGTATTTTTGGTCATTTTTGATATTTTAACATTTTGGGAATTTTATATATTTAATATTGTTTTTATGGGATTTGTTTAGTCGGGTTCGAGTTTCGTCTCGTTCTGACTTATGTTAGTGACCCGGGTAGTTTAGACTCTAGACGGGATCCCAAGATTAGTTAGTCATGGCCCACAAATCCCATTAATTAAGTTAGTAAGATTAGACTAATCCCACTTAGTTAGATTGGTTAAATTAGAGACTTAAACTTGACCCTTTTTGACCTCAAACCTTGTCATGACTTAAGTAGACCAAAATAAGACTTGTAGGGGCATCTTGGACATTTCACATAGGCTTATTAGGTCCTCCCATGGCAGCCACATAAAGCATAGGTATCCTTCTTTCATTTTTTCTATCTTGCCCCTTTTCTTTCACAAAGTATTCTTCTCCAAATTAGAGAGCTTCCCTCTTTGATTTGATCTCCAAATCCTTACATCCCTCCACCAAAACTTCTATCCAACCTTCTCATACTACCAAGGGAGGATGCTAGCAAAGATTTGGAGCAAAGTGCAAGGAGGAGTATCCTTTTTGGAAGATCTTCGTGTCAGAGCCGTGTCCTTGAGAGTATCATTGGGATTTCACTTCCAATAGGTAAAGCCAACCCTCTAAATTAATTTCCTATGCATATTAGTTAGTTTTGAATCCATAGGATCCACTTTCATGCATGTATCCCCTTTAGATTCAAGTTTGAGGCCATTTGGAGCTCTCTTGAGGATTTTAGATATGTGTTTTGTGTCCTACTTGATAGATCCCAAATTAGGACACCCCATGTATTTGGTTTATTGCCTAATAGGATTAATTGTGTCTTAAATTCAGTTTTAGAATGGTTAGAGAGTGGATTGATCTTAGTTAGGATGGTTAGAATGAGTTTTATTTGGATACCTATGTTGGTATCCAAGTATCTTGGCCTACATGTGTTTCTTTTGTCCAAAACAACCCAAATTCGTCATAATATTCATCCACGTTTTTAGTAACCATAGCAACTTAGAAATGTCATAACTTTTAGCTCAGAACTTTGATTAATCTCCCATTTTTTTTAAAAAACCGTATCGAAGTTAGATTTCCAAACATATATTTTAATAGGCCAAAATTGTTCTATAACTTTCTGTAAAACTATTTGAGTGTTAGCTGTCCGAAAAGACAAACGCGTTTCGGTATTTTTGCGATTTCAGGAGCTTTCGGACACAAAAATGCGATCCGTTTGAAGTTTCGGAAAGCTAAAACGAAGGGCTACAACATATTTTAATACTAGAATTTAGTGAAAGCCCAATTGGTACAGTATTGGTTTTAAGTAGAAGAGTTACTATACGATATAGGCATTTTGTGTAACCTATGAGCCTATGTAGTATGGATATTAAGTGAATGTAGGTATCATAGGTTGTCGAGTATATATATATATATTATTGTTAAGTTATATATGTTAGTATGTTTGCTAGATGTTGGTTAGTAGAGGGTTAGATATGTTAGAGTTTGTTATATGTTAGTGTAAGTTATATTTGTTAGTATGAGTGTTAGTTAGATAGTAGAAGTTAGTATTTTATTAGATATTTGATATGTTGTTAGATAGTTTGATGTTAGATATCTAGTATATTAGATATTAATATGTTAGTAGGTTATGTTAGTTCTAGATATTGGTATGTTAGCAAGTTAGTCTCTATAGGTTATATGTTAGATATTAGTTAAGATGTTATGTTAGTACAATAGGTAGTTAGTTAATTAGATATTTGAGGGGTATCTTGGTATCTCATGATACCTAGTTAGTATCTTAAGGTAAATATGAATTACTTTACCTTTAAGGTAAATGATTAGTTTACCTTATGACCAAGGTATGGTATCAAGATATCAAGGTAAGATATAGGCTTACCCAAGTTAAGGTATTAGATTCCAACCAAGGTATTGATATTGGGATGCGAATATGACCAAAGTTGATATGGTTTCCTAGTGTTAGTGGGTTAGTGTCTAAGTGTTTGAGTTTGAGTAGGTGATGTTAGATTGTGGAAGGATTATATAGATAGGTATATATATATTTTTGGGTTATATAGTATCTATATATATATTATGAGAGTATATAGATATATGTTATGGTTCATGGTGAGGATATGTATATACTTGATATATGATATCTATATGTATGTGTTAGGGTGGTACTATATGGGTAAGGATATATGTGGTATGTATACATATTAATATATCCTAAGTATCATAGATGTTGACCACTAATCTAAGTTTGACCAAAATCCTAGAAGCTTGACCTTGACTCCTAGTTTGACCCAAGGTGGACCAGAGTTGACCTAGAGTTGACCAGTTGACCAAAAGTCAACTGTAAGTCAACCTTTGACCCAGTTTGACCTAGTTTGACTTAGTTTGACTTCCTGTGACCTAGTGTGACTCAGTTTGACCTAGTTTGACTTGATGTGACCTAGTTTGACTTAGTTGGGCTCAGATTGACCTAGATTGAATATTATACATTAGAAAATTATGCTTAACTCTGTTTAAACCTAATGAACTTACAATATCTCATCTTTAGGTCTGTGAGATCACTCTGAGCATCGACCCTACTTGACAGCTCAGGACAGCAGGCGAGTACATTCTCTGAAAGTGGTTCTTTGTCTTGATATCTTATGTATCTGATTCAGTTATAGTATTTTACTTGATTCTCGACACAATGGTGCACGAACTAGTATTATCGGATTTCTATCATAAGATGTTATTCCTGAATTTTCTTGGGATACTGGTACTTGCTCGATCTTGTTCTTGTACTTGTATTGACACTGATTCCTGAGAGGGAGTAGCTACCTTCTTAGGGAATCCCATGTCATGACGTGTTATGTCCGGATCCGTATTCTATTCGGGGATGGGGAGTTATTATAGGTTATGTGATCAATACCCCTCCTGTATTTTTGTTACTACTTGTTTCATAGCTTTACCTTCGACTCACGTAGGATAAGTAATGCCCGTGGTTCATATTACGTATTTTGTATACGTGTACGGAGTTCCGACCTGTAGTTAGACTTGTCATGCTTGTCTTGATCCTGGTTTAGCTTATTTTGGGCTCATCCTGGTGTGGCTTGGCTTGGCTTGGTTTTGTTTGGTTGGGTTCGGTTGGGTTTGGATTAGCATGAACCCCTACCTACCACCACCCTCATCATTTATTAATCCCAACCCTTTTCTCTCTCCTCATTTTACTCATTCTCTTCCTCACCATTACTTTTCACCAACCAGAGAGAGAGAGGTTTAGGCAAGTGTATCTTGTTTCATGGAGGAAGTCCATTTTTATTGTTCCATTGTCTTCCTTATGTGTTTCTAACCCACTTTAGTACTTAGCATTTTTAATTTCTATGGTTTATTTCTTGTAGATCTGAGCTTATTGCATTTTTGTATTTCTTGGGTTTTGATCTGTTAAACCTTGTTATTTTCAAGTTTCGAGTGTTCCAGGTTGTAGAGAATTTTGTTCTACCCTATTTTGACCTATGGAAGTCCAAATTTGGACCTATAATAAAGGTTTTATGGAGCTTGGAAGCTATGGGTTCCATGGCCATCCTTCTCAGATTTTTGGAGAAGATGGGCACCCATTTACCCAGCCGCATAGATGAGTACCCATCTACTCAACCGCATGAGACTCATTCACCAAGCCGCATAAGGGTACCCATTTACTGCCACATAAGACCCCCATCTACTCAACCGCATGAGACTCATCCACCCAGCCGCATAGATGAGTACCCATCTACTCTGCTGTATGGGATTCTGTTTACCCAGCCACATGGATGAGTACCCATCTACTCACCCGTATGGGATTCTGTTTACCCAGCCGCATAGATGAGTACCCATCTACTCAGCCGCATGAGACTCATCCACCCAGCCGCATAGATGGGTACCCATCTACTCAGCCGTATGGGATTCTGTTTATCCAGCCGCATAGATGAGTACCCATCTACTGCCACCCTTGGCCATAATTCAATATTTCTGGCCGCATGTGATCAGCATTGGCCGCATGCATCAGCTTTGCATGCTTATATTTAATTATTGCTGGCCGCATGGCTTTACTAGAAACACTTGTAGCCGTATATGGCCATTGCTAATTGCTCAGCCGCATATGGCCAAGTGAGCCGCATGGCCTTAGGCATTAGCATTAAATAATTGCATGCAACCTGTTTTGAGTCGCATGGCCATTTAAATTAATTGCTTGACAAATTTTTCCTGAGCCACATGAGTCCCCCACAGTCCTTGCCCCTGCTAATATTTAATTACCACATGTATGCTTGTGCTACATTAATTTAAGTATGTTTTCTGACACGATGGTGACCCGTTGTGGTGCACTTTTGACCTGACATGATAGTGGCCCGCCGTGGCGCACTCCTGACAGTGAACTTGACATGATATACTTGACATGATATACTTGACATGATATAATTGACATGATATACCTGACATGATAGTGGCCCGCCGTGGTGCACTCTTGACATGATAAACCTGACATGATATTTCTCAAAATGTTGTTGCGACGGCTAGCTTGACATGACAAATATGAATGACCTGGACACCGTGGACGATTGTGCTTGTAAAAATGAACCCGTCTTGTCTTGCATCATGTCTAGGACAGGGACCCCTGAGTATCACGGTCAGGGGTACCTACTGAATTGACTAAGGCTAATAACTAGAATAACACAGTAGTCATGAAGAGATTTCCCAGCTACAGGCAATCCCGTTATCTGGGCGCCCCACTTGGGATCTGTAGCCTGTCGTCGAGTAGGGCACATTTCCAGCACACTGTCATGTGTTGCACCCTCTAAGTCACCTAAGGGTACATACATTTGCTGGACGATATACCCACTTGAATTCAACCCCTAATTGCGTCCGGATAGCCTGGATGGTCAGCAGGGCTTGTGGCTGTGGAACAATCTTACTGCATCTTGCTAGTAACTAGGCCTATGATAACCCTAGTTAGTTAAAATATCAAGCCGTACTTATTGCTTGGCCGTGATTGTTGGATGGAAAATAATCAGTCTAGTCTTGTCTTGATCCTGTACCAGATTGTTACATGACCTGATTTCTTTATCTTGCCGATAAATGGTGGAAAACCAAGTTTCGTTCAGACGAAGGGTTACAACCCCGGTCCTTGTTTGGTTTATGGGTTGTAACCTGGTTATCTGAATAGTTCCATAGTTATCTCGTCGTATATCATCCTGAATTTTTCCATATTCTCAGTTCTTACTATTTATTTATGTTTTGTACTAATTTGCTGGTTTTAGTTCCTAAGTGAAGCCTCCTTTGTGGCACTTGCTCTTCCTGGGGTCTGATCCAGCTGGTTTTGTATGGCCAGATTTTAGAGCAGCTCCAGAGGATCTACCGACTTTCCAGCCCGATGGTGACCACCAGGCGTAACCAGGGCAACGAGTGGGTTATTTTTGGCTATCCCACTCTATTGTAAAAATTATTCTTTTGAGGCATTTAGCCGACGAGCACGTGTTAGCTCGTATTGCACCTTTATTTACTGTCTGCCTACGAGCTGTAACATGATTGACAAATCCTAGGGTTGATCATGTATGACTGAAACTCTTGCTAGTCTTCACATTTTGTAATGACTCGCTTCATGATCATCCAAATATGTAACGTATGGGACGCCTTACTATTATATATTTGGTGCTCTAACATCTTGTAACTGCTATTACTTGCTTGAGATTAAGATAATAGGCTTATTCATGACCGTAAGAGACTGATGGCTTGTAGTTAAACCCTCATATATCTAGACAGCCGTGACCGTATAGTGAGGTGGATTCCATTTCATTATACGTAGCTAGCTATGTACGCCCCCGCTCTCCAGTAGGGGTGAGTATTCGGTTAAATCGGTTTAAACTGAACCAAAAACCCCAAAATCGAATTAACCGAATTGGAAAAATTGTAAACCGAACCCGAACCGAATTGAGGGTAAACCGAAGTAAACCGAACCCACTAATTCGGTTCGGTTTATTCGGTTTATTCGGTTATACAGGTTGTGTCAGATTTTCAACATTAGCCAGGATCAATTTAAGGAGGATATGAACACATAAGTTATCAGATTTTTACATATTTTTACAACAATATGAAGTTCATGAACAATAGCCAATCACTCATAAGTTATCAGATTTTTACAACAATATGAAGTTCATGAACAACAATATGAACAAATAATTACAAATTTACAACATGAACAAATTGTCCAGTCCAGTATAACACAATTGTCCAGCTTCCAACAAATTTCCAGCTAACAATTACAGATTAAAATTACAGTTGCAACCAAGATCATCAATTGAAGGAGGATAAAGACCCATCAGAAATTACAAATTTCCATCACAATTGTCCAGCTTACATCAAATTTTCAGCTAACAATTACAAATTTCCAGAGCCAAGATCATCAATTGAAGGAGGATAAGGACCCATCAGAAGCTCTTTCAGCTCATGCAATAGGATATGGACCCATCAGAGATTCAGAAGCTCATTCAGCTGATACAAGCTCGGCCAACACACCATGACTCCAAATAAATTGGCAATATAAACAACATTAGCCCAGATCACATAGGTTGGAGTATAGAAGGATATCCAATCCAAAGTCCAGACAAGTGGCAATATAATTATATAAACAACATTAGAGAAGCTCAATTCCAGGAGCCAAGGAGGGCCAAGTTGCATAAGCCTTAAAGCATAAACCTCAAGAGAGCTTGCTTCATCATTTGGGTTTTGGGGGTTGAATTATCAACTTTTTAGCTGACAACTGCAGTATATAGGAGCAATGCAAGTATACCTGATTTCTCACAGCTGCAGGCCTACAGTAATGCAAGTATGGCAATGCAAGTATAGCTGCAGTATAGAGAATAATAGAAGCAATGACAGCTGACTCCATGTTTGAAGAATCCAGAGTATAACCGAACCCGAAACCAATAACCGAAGGCCGGTTATTAAGAACCATATTATCATATGATATCATCAGCAATTCTGCATAGATAAGCAAGTGGATTTGAAATATGAAAGTTCAGATTGGCAATTAGTGCATCGTAGTATCTGTTTACCACTTGCTAATGCCATATCATCATCACAAATTTCTCCACATATATGTTAGTAACTTATAATGGAAAAAGTGACTAAAATACCAAAAAAATAGTATTGCATAGTGCATACTGCATATTACAGTCCAGACTCCATATTATAGTGAAAACAAAATGTCCAGACTGCATATTACAGTCCATATTCCAGACTGCATATTAAAGTCCAGAATTCAGCCAAGCCAGTACATAAAAACAAAATGTCCAGTATTGCATAGTGCATACTGTGATACGGCATACTGCATATTACAGTCCACCCAAACATAAAACAAAATGTCCAGTACTGCCTAGTGCATACTGCATACTGGACAGTGCAGACTATAGTGCACATCAGAACATTACAGTGAGCAAATGATAGGTGTTTAATAATTACATAATCCAAACCAAAATCTAGATTCCAAAGAACAACTCATCAAATATCGCTTGAGGTTGAGCCCATCATAGCCAATTGGCTTAAATCTATACAAGTATAAGAAAGATAAACAAAAAAACAAATAATCAATACAAGTAATGTAGTAGGTCGAACAGAACCATGAAATTTAATATCTAAAATGATACCTCTTTCAAGTTTATCCAGGGATTCCAAATTCTCTTCAAGATTAGTAACAATAGATCGATCCAAACCAGTCCTAAACCAATCTTGAGAACAAATAAGACCTTGAGCAATCCTAGGTGTCAAAGAACTCCTAAATACATCAAGCACCCGACCACCGGTACTAAATGCACTCTCCGAAGCCACCGTAGAGATTGGAACAGCCAAGACATCACGAACCATTCTCGAAAGAACAGGAAAACGAGGAGAATTAATTTTCTACCAAGCCAAGAGATCAAAATTAGGATTCTCATCTTCATCGGCTTCGGTGGGCTCGAGAAGATAACGATCCAACTCAGATTTATTATCACAACCACAGGTTTTCATTTTGTGATTTTTATACTGAGCCTTCATCATACTTTTTAAGTTAAAGATTGAACGGTCGTCGATAGTAGAAGATTCATTCATTTCATTCGTTGTAGAAGGAATTGTAGGTGCATACAACTTTCTGTATTCTTCAAACATGGAGTAAGCAACCAATTTGACCTTCTCTATCATTGTGTCACCCTTTGACTGACCATATAGTTGATATAGCCACCATTCCAAATATGCAAATTTTTGTCTTGGATCAAAAAGTGGCGCAATGAAGACAACCATGTTCATCTTCTCGACGTCCCCCCCAATACTTATCATATTTCTCTCTCATTTTATCCGCCATAGTAGACAACTCAAAGTCATCATTACTTTTAGCATTTTTCAAAAGAAAGTCGATAGAAGCAATCTCTTTAAAAAACTTGTTGGAAGTGACATACGAAGACCCCGACACACGTAAAGTGAATTCATAGAAATGTTCTAAGAAAGTACACAACCTTCTCACATTCATCCAATCGTCTTCGTTTGGAAACATGTTCTCACCCTCAAGCTCTCTCTTAAATAGAAGATCTTCGTCTTGAAACCTCTCAAAGGCACTTTGAAATTTTTGAGCAGTATCCAACATCAAATATGTTGAATTCCAACGGGTGCTCACATCTAGACACAACAGTTTTTTGCTTTCTATTTTTTCCATTTGAGCACAAGCTCTAAATTTCTGAAAACGAGAAGGAGATTGCCTCACGTAGCTAATAGCTCTCCGGACACGAGCAACCGAAGAAGACATCATTTTCAGCCCATCTACCACAACAAGGTTGATAATGTGTACAATGCAACGCATGTGTAAATACTTGCATTGAAGTATACTATTTCTTCGTTGTGCAAATTTTTTGCTCAAATATGCAATAGCAACGTCATTAGAGCTAGCATTGTCAACAGTGATTGTAAAAATCTTGTCAATGCCCCACTCAATTAAACATGACTCAACGTCCCTACCAATGGCCTCGCCTTTATGATTAACTATTGGACAAAAGTTGATAATTCTTTTTTGTAATATCCAATCGCTATTGATGTAATGTGCCGTGAGACACATGTAGTTGATCTTTTGAATGGAAGTCCATGTGTTCGTGGTAAGACAAACTCTTTGATTGGACTCCTTGAAATACGCCTTTAACTTAGTCTTCTCACTAGTGTAGAGATTGTAACAATCTCGTGCAACGGTCCATCTCGACGGTACACTGAACATCGGACACCTAACTGAAACAAATCGCTTAAAACCCTCACCCTCAATAAACCGAAATGGAAGCTCGTCGACAGTTAGCATATAAGACAAGGCCTTCCTAACGTCTTCTTGATTAAATTGCCACCTAGTTAGTATTGACTTGCCTTTCCCAACAGATTGCATATTCAATATTGATTGAGACGGACCTTTGTGATTTGGATTGAGGGGACATATAAGCCAATGATTTCTGACTGAACTGGTCCCATTAATTACGGGGTGACAATAATACTGTTTCTTACAGAAGTTACACTCTGCTTTAGGGTTTCCATTCTCAAGAAATTCCTTAAAGTCGCTCCAATAAGGAGCCCTTCTTTTACCAATACGCTTGCTTTTAAGCTTAAGTTTAGAAACAGTTGTAATAGGGACATTTGTGTCTTGGGAACTTGTCCCTCCCACAGCCCGAACCCCAGCCCCAACCTCAATAGGAGACGCTTCAGTTGACATCTAAACATTAAAACAAATCACTCATAAGTCATAAGTTATCATATTTTTAATTTTCCCCCTATGTATTTACTTATAAAACATACAAAAAATCTTTCAGACATACAAAAATCCAAGTAGATAGGACCAAAAATCCAAAGTGCATAGGAGTCCTCTGATAGGACAAATTGCAGGACCAAAATTGCAGGACAACGTATAAAATCAAATTGCAGGACCATAAATCAAATTGCAGGACCAAAATTGCAGGACCAAAAATTGCAGGACCAAAATTGCAGGACCAAAAATCAAATTACAGGACCAACAAATCAAAGTCCAGACTCCAAAAATCAAATTGTGCATATAGTGCAAACTGGCACTTTTTAAGGCAAACTGGCCATTGCAATTTGCAGCATATCGATTGTGCAAGCAAGCACTTTAAGCAATAATTTGGCCTGCAAAAATATTTTACACACAATATATATATGGTAATGACAAGCACTTGTCAATGCCCCACTGCAATAATTTGTGCATATAACACTTTAAGCAAGCACTTGTCAATGATCAAGAATAATTCCAAGCCAAGGATTTGTAGAATTCCTTCCAGTGATTCAAGAATAATTCCAAGCCAAGGATCAAGGCTTCCAGCACCCAAATATCTGCGTAATCAAGAAGTTTAACAGTACATAAATTTAACTTAAACATAAATTCTAGATAAATTTAACACTACATAAATTTAACTTCCAGCACCCAAATTAAACATTCTATAAATTTAACAGTACATAAATTAAACATTCTATAATTTTAACTTAAACATTTTATGGTAATTTAACAGTACATAAATTAAACATTCTATAAATTAAACATTTTAACTTAAACATTCAATAAATTCTAGTTGGGGCTAGGACTTAAGTCTCAGAACATAAATTAAACATTTTAACTTAATTTTAGCAGTATATAAATTTTAACAGTACATAAATGATAACAAATATTAACAAAAAATTATGATTTGTAGATCCAGAGGGGGCTGGGATAACAAATATTAACAGTACATAAATAATTTTAGCAGTACAAAAAATTTAAATAGTACATAAATGATAACAAATATTAACAGTACATAAATCTCAAAATTTTAACAGTAAAAAAAATATTAACAACAAATATTAACAAAAAAATACTTACAAAAAATTATGATTTGTAGATCCAGAGGGGGCTAGGACTTAAGTCTCAGATCTGGAGTCCGAACTCTCAAAATTCGGATGTCAAAGCTCAAAGATCTGTAGATCCACGGTCAGATCTATAGATCCACAGGATTTAGACTTCAGATCTGTAGATCCACACGATTCAGGCCTCAGATCTGTAGATCCACAGTCAGATCTGTAGATCCACGATGATCGGAGGCTGTCAGAAGAGAGAGACTGAGAAGAGGCGGAAGGGAGCGGCGGTGAGAGGCTGAGAAGAGAGGCGGAAGGGAGCGGCGGTGAGAGGCTAAAGAGACTAGAGAGGCGGAAGGGAGCGGCGGAACTAACTAGGGTTTCTCTCGAGAGAGAGAGAACATAGAAAATGGAAGGGAGCGGCGCAGCTCAGCGGCTGCCTGTAAGAGAGAGGAGAGTGAATGAGAGAATGGGAGGAGAGAGAGTGAAAGTTAGATTTTATACTTAGGGATTTTATGAGGGTATTTTGGTAAATGTACATAGCTATTCGGTTTTCGGTTTTAAACCGAACCCGAATCCAATAATCGAACCCGAACCCAATAATCGAATTAATGGGTTTCAGAAACCGAACCCGACCCGTTTTGGTTTTGAACCGAACCGAATAGCTTATTCGGTTCGGTTCGGTTCGGTTTTCGGTTTAAAACCTATTAATGCTCAGCCCTACTCTCCAGTATTCTGGTTCTGGGGCATTACATAGTTTAAGTGGTGGCCCATGCAGGTCTTGTAAATCAAGATATGTGAGGGTTTACCGAATAGATGTCTCAATCAGTACTCGCCTTTGATCTCTGCTCGTATTCTCTGAATCCCTGAAGTTCTTGTCCTGATCACATGCTTGTATCGTTGATCTGTCATGGTCCTTCTTTATTTTTCCTATGTCGTCTTCTTCAGCGACATTGTTCCCGGACCTGCCGATCAGCGAGGCGGAGCACCTTCCGTGGACCAGCAGCAACCCAGAGACAAGTCTTCCAGCAGCAGAGACCCCAGCAGTATGCCCAGGTCCAAGCTCAGATTCAGAACCGGCAGAGAGGTTTCTAGCATGATGTCTTCCCTCTTCCTCATACCTTCAAATTCTTTGCTTGCATGATTGATTGTTTGATTGATTGCTTAATATAGCTTATTCTTGCATCTCTAGCCTCTTGATTAAATTTCGAGGACAGAATTCTTTTAAGATGGGTAGAGTTGTAATGCTCGTGGTTTGTATTACGTATTTTATATACGTTTACGGAGTCCCGACCTGTAGTTAGACTTGTCATGCTTGTCTTGATCCTGGTTTAGCTTATTTTGGGCTCATCCTGGTGTGGCTTGGTTTTGTTTGGTTGGGTTCGGTTGGGTTTGGGTTAGCATGAACCCCTACCTACCACCACCCTCATTATTTATTAACCCCAACCCTTTTCTCTCTCCTTATTTTACTCATTCTCTTCCTCACCATTACTCTTCACCAACCAGAGAGAGAGGTTTAGGCAAGTACATCTTGCTTCATGGAGAAAGTCCATTTTTATTGTTCCATTGTCTTTCTTATGTATTTCTAACCCACTTTAGTACTTAGCATTTTTAATTTCTATGGTTTATTTCTTATAGATCTGAGCTTGTTGCATTTTCGGATTTCTTGGGTTTTGATCTGTTAAACCTTGTTATTTTCAAGTTTCGAGTGTTCCAGGTTGTAGAGAATTTTGTTCTACCCTATTTTGACCTATGGATGTCCAAATTTGGACCTATAATAAAGGTTTTATGGAGCTTGGAAGCTATGGGTCCATGGCCATCCTTCTTAGATTTTTGGAGAAGATGGGCACCCATTTACCCAGCCGCATAGATGAGTACCCATCTACTCAGCCGCATGGGATTCTGTTTATCCAGCCGCATAGATGAGTACCCATCTACTCAGCCGCATGAGACTCATTCACCCAGTCGCATATGGGTACCCATTTACTGCCGCATAAGACCTCCATCTACTCAGCCGCATGAGACTCATCCACCCAGCCGCATAGATGAGTACCCATCTACTCAGCCGCATGGGATTCTGTTTACCCAATCGCATAGATGAGTACCCATCTACTCAGCCGCATAGGATTCTGTTTATCCAGCCGCATAGATGAGTACCCATCTACTCAGCCGTATGAGACTCATCCACCCAGCCGCATAGATGAGTACCCATCTACTCAGCCGTATGGGATTCTGTTTACCCAGCCGCATAGATGAGTACCCATCTAATGCCGCATGAGACCCCATCCACCCTTGGCTATAATTCAATATTTCTGGCCGCATGTGATCAGCATTGGCCGCATGCATCAGCTTTGCATGCTTATATTTAATTGTTGCTGGCCGTATGGCTTTGCTAGAAATACTTGTAGCCGCATATGGCCATTGCCAATTATTCAGCCGTATATGGCCAAGTGAGCCGCATGGCCTTAGGCATTAGCATTAAATAATTGCAAGCAACCTGTTTTGAGCCGCATGGTAATTTAAATTAATTGCTTGACAAATTTTTCCTGAGCCGCATGAGTCCCCCACAGTCCTTGCCCCTACTAATATTTAATTACCATATGTATGCTTGTACCACATTAATTTAAGTGTGTTCCCTGACATGATGGTGACCCGTTGTGGTGCACTTTTGACCTGACATGATAGTGGCCCGCCGTGGCGCACTCCTGACAGTGAACTTGACATGATATACTTGACATGATATACCTGACATAATAGTGGCCCGCCGTGGCGCACTCTTGACATGATAAACCTGACATGATATTTCTCAAAATGCTGTTACGACGGCTAGCTTGACATGACAAATATGAATGACCTGGACACCGTGGACGATTATGCTTGTACAAATGAATCCGTCTTGTCTTGCATCATGTCTAGGACAGGGACCCCTGAGCACCACGGTCAGGGGTACCTACTGAATTGACTAAGGCTAATAACTAGAATAACACAGTAGTCATGAAGAGATTTCCCAGCTACAGGCAATCCCGTTATCTGGGCGCCCCACTTGGGATCTGTAGCCTGCCGTCGAGTAGGGCACATTTCCAGCACACTGTCATGTGTTGCACCCTCTAAGTCACCTAAGGGTACATACGTTTCCTGGACGATGTACCCACTTGAATTCAACCCCTAATTGCGTCCGGATAGCCTGGATGGTCTGCAGGGCTTGTGGCTGTAGAACAATCTCACTGCATCTTGCTAGTAACTGGGCCTGTGATAACCCTAGTTAGTTAAAATATCAAGCCGTACTTATTGCTTGGTCGTGATTGTTGGATGGAGAATAATCAGTCTAGTCTTGTCTTGATCCTGTACCAGATTGTTACATGACCTGATTTCTTTATCTTACCGATAAATGGTGGAAAACCAAGTTCCGTTCAGACGAAGGGTTACAACCCCGGTCCTTGTTTGTTTTACGGGTTGTAACCTGGTTATCTGAATAGTTCCATGGTTATCTCGTCGTATTTCATCCTGAATTTTTCCATATTCCCAGTTCTTACTATTTATTTATGTTTGTGCTAATTTGCTAGTTTTAGTTCCTAAGTGAAGCCTCCTTTGTGGCACTTGCTCTTCCTGGGGTCTGACCCAGCTGGCTTTGTATGGCCAGATTTCAGAGCAGCTCCAGAGGATCTACCGAATTTCTAGCCCGATGGTGACCACCAGGCGTAACCAGGGCAACGAGTGGGTTATTTTTGGCTCTCCCACTCTATTGTAAAAATTATTCTTTTGAGGCGTTTAGCCGGCGAGCACGTGTTAGCTCGTATTGCACCTTTATTTATTGTCTGCCTACGGGCTGTAACATGATTGACAAATCCTAGGGTTGATCATGTATGACTGAAACTCTTGCTAGTCTTCACATTTTGTAATGACTAGCTTCATGATCATCCAAATATGTAATGTATGGGACGCCTTACTATTATATATTTGGTGCTCTAACATCTTGTAACTGCTATTACTTGCTTGAGATTGAGACAATAGGCTTGTTCATGACCGTAAGAGACTGATGGCTTGTAGTTAAACCCTCATATATCTAGACAGCCGTGACCGTATAGTGAGGTGGATTCCATTTCATTATACGTAGCTTTCTATGTACGCCCCCGCTCTCCAGTATTCTGGTTCTGGGGCGTTACAGGTAAAGCCTGACCTGTGTTACTACTTGTTTCATAACTTTCCATTTTGGCCGGGCCGAGTTCCCGTACTTGTAGTCGGTCATATGGAACAGCCTGATCCTGACATATACCGATCACATAACGCTATAATACTCGAGGCACATTTTACATTTATTACATCAGATAGATATATATTTCTATTCAGTTCTACTTTCCTGCATGATACACCCTGGCATGATTTCCTGCTTTACATATCCAGTTATATTTCCATCTCGATATGTTCATCTTGTATTCCATTGTGATTGTCTCTTACAGCATTTGTCAATACAATAGAACTGTTGTTGGAGGTGTACTTGCTCATTTTCCTGACTGGATAACTGTTGATGTTTACAGAGGACATGTTGGCTGATTGCTCTACCTTTTACGGGTATGGCCAGGATAGAGATTTTGATGAGACATTACCTTTGGTGCCAGTAGAGGATTTACCTCCTACTTAGACTGTTAGATAGGTTTGACTGGTGTAAACCCCCTAAATTTTTACTTTAAATTTTTTTATATAAATTGAGTATTTCAAATTTTTACTTGGCATTTGTACGTCGCATAGTCGTATTATACGTCGCGTATGAACTCAATATTTTCATATGCCTCGTCGAGTGCGAATATGTGCGAGGTACATATTTTTGTAAAAATATTTTATTTCAGAAGCTTGAATTTTCAAATAATAAATATTTATTTTCGATTACTTAAAGTTGTAAAATGTATCGCATTTGGAATTTTCAAAACCTTATTTTACATCATGGAAGTTTATATAAATAGTAATTTTAAAATGAGGTTTATGCAAATGTTTATTTTATACAAGACATATAAATTTAATCCGTTTTCGAATTTATTGATATTAATATTTTATTATTCAAGAGGATATTTAAAAATATTTATTATTTTCGAAATTATTATTATTGGTATTTTTGGAAAATATATTTGAAAATTTTTGTGGCCATTTTAAATCACGATTTGATTTTATGGATTTAATTTAAAAAGTTTAAAGGTAGAATTTATATTTAATTTGAATTTAGATTTGATTTTTATTGATCTAAATTGAATTATCTAAATGGGGTTTAAAACCATCTCAGTCCTTATCCAACTGGGAATTCCCACCTCCTATATAAGGAGAGGTACTCTTCCATGATTTTTCTACAATTCATATTGTGCATCGTGTCTGTGCCTCTACATCCACTATAAATTATATTACAATTACATATTTTTCTGTCCGACAAACCGGACGTCCACCTCATGTCGGGACACAACCCCGGCACGACACATCCAACACCGCATCCCCTTCCTGTCATCTCCGACATCATCGCCACACTCATCGTTCCTATTATCATCACCAACCTCGTTCCGACAGCACCCCAAACCATCCGACTGCCGCTGTCACCACGATGGCCAACTCCTCTCCATCCCAAAATTATCTCCACCGCCACCAGTATCTCCGTCAAACTCGAAGCCCCGTCTCCGCCATCGCCATCATCATCCTGGCCACCCTCGCCGTCACCAGCACCCCGACAACACCACCACCATCATCAGCCCCAAACCACCTATATCGAATCCCCATCGATACCACCACCGTGGCCGACCCGACACACCACGGCCTCCACCAACACCCAGACTCCTCTTCCCTGTCACCATCACCACCACCGCCATCAACCACCACCGGCACCACCAAGAAAAACCCAATCAAAGAAATCAAAACCCAACTCACCTCGCAGCCAAGTCCGGCCCGGATCCGCCCGCACCCGGCCTCAGACGCGACCACCACAGCCTCCCTCCATGCGCCGGCGAGCGCGACCGCTGCGAGACCACCGCCCATACCTCCCGACGAGATCCGCGACCCAGCGCCCGGCCGCGCCCCACGCCACCAGCACGCCGGCCGATGTGCGGTCTACCGACACCCCTTCCGGTGGCCCTCCCTACGGCCAGAAAACCCCCATCACCGGAGCCCCCTACTGGTAACCTCTCTCTCTTCTCACTTCTCTCCCTATTCCACTTGCATCTCTCTCTCTTAACCCCTTCCTTCATTTTTTTTAAAGAGGAAGGACAGCAGTTGTCCTAATTAGTGATGATGATGATTATTATTATTATTATTATTATTTATTTATTATTATTATTATTAGTTTTATTATTATTCTTATTATCATTAATATTATTATTATTAGTACTATCATTATTATTATTAGTATTATTATTAGTGTTAATAAATGTTACCATTAGTATTGTCATTAGTTTTATTATTAATATTTAGTATATTGCTTTCAAAAATACATATAATTAATTTTCTATAGTACAGATAGTTGGGTTGAAAACCCTAAAATATGATTATATTAATTTCGTATGACTATGGACTTTAAAATATTAATGTACCTAATTAAATTATAGTTTGGTAAAATTAATGTTTATATTTCAAAATATTACATTAAAATATTTTGGTCCAGCAAATTTAGCTTCCAAAGTATAAAATATTTTTCTAGTATTTTCATATATTATCTAAAATATTTTGAGATATAAAGTTGTACCTAAATTATATATTTACAAACTTAGAGTTTTAGTCTAAACGATTTTTTAGATTTCAAGAAATATTTTGAGTAATAAAATATATATATATATATATATATATATATATATATATATATATATATATATATATATATATATATATATATATATATATATATTATCAAGATAGTTTCTAAAATAGTTATATATAATTATTATACAAATTTTCTTTTTGGTCATTAATCATTGATCATGACTAATCGCCCTTCCCTATTTTCTCGTGAATTTCGGACCCTTGTACCTCAAACATGGCTTTTGGACAAATTGGACTTGTTAGATCATCGCACCACCAGGCAAGACACATTGCCTTTACTGTTTAATTTTTTGCTCAATATCATGCATGTTTTATTTCTTATAAGTTGTCCTTTCAAAACCATATGTAGTTGCAAATTACTATACTTTATTTTTCTTTATGCATTTGGCCTAGAGTTAAGGGACCACCTTTGTTTGTGCCGCATCCATTGGCCCGACACCTGTGTGCCACGATGTCACGTATCTCATATAGATTCGGACTTGCGTACCGACCGTACATCGGTACGTACAGGACGAGCGTTAGGATATAACTGCTAATATAATTGCCTAGGAGACTTAGCGGTTATTAGAAATATCGTGGTGTGGATTCAGCACGAGTAGTGCATGGGGAGGGAAAGACAGTTATTAGGCACAGGAACTTTCACATATTTACTTTTCTCTAGCTGCCATTTGTGACTCAGCCAAGAGCTAGTGTGCCGTGCACTTATTTACTTTTCTCTAGATGCCACTAGTGCCTCGGTTGAAACACAAATGTGCCGTGTATTTACTTTCCTCTAGCTGCCGTTAGTGACTCACCCAAGAGCTAGTGGCCGTGCATTTATTTTCCTCTAGATGCCCCTTAGCTCTCACCCGAGTGCTAATGGGCCGTGTATTTACTTTTCTCTAGATGCCATTAGTGCCTTGGTTGAAACGCTAACGCACCGTGTTTCTAGTCTCGGAAGCCCTTGTGTGGAACGTTGTCTTCAAAATATATTTTCACATAGAATGGTTAAGGACCTTTATTTGTGTAGTCACATATACTTTTCTGTTGAGATTTATTTATTCAGTTATTGGCATGATATTATGTGTCTTGTTACGTCCCTCTGAAGACCTGGTTATCTCGCCAGGTGTGTGCTCTTATTTTTCGCAGGTGTTCTAGCTCTAGCCGTGATCATCGCTATTTCTTCGAGGATGATTGCACTTGGATCATCTTCGCTTCGCTCGCCAAAATTATTCTTTTGTATATCGTGTATTTCTTTTCAATATTGGTAGTGGATTTGTCTCCGCCCAACTACATGTACCAATGATAATTCATAGATTATATGACATCTTTTATTCTTATATTTTGTGTGGATGAGATTAGTTATGGTTCTACTGCATCTTACAGCTTACGTATATTTATTATACGGCTGGTATGTCTACGTTCCTAGTCCTACGTATTTTGGGACTGGGACGTTACAACTGGACTGCGTTCCAACTAGTATTGAGACTTATGTTATATATTATATTTTGGATTCTTGTGTTATATCTTTAACTCTAAACTGTGTTGTGACTTCGCACCTTTTTCAGTTCATATATTTCCATTATATCTTTATGATATTCGTGCCTATCTTCCTTAGATGTCTTGTGATTGAGTTAATATTATATACCTTCGTACGGAGATCACAGGTACATATATATTGTGTCTAGATGCTATAGTTTATAGTAGACCTATACAGCGTTTTATCGTCGATTCTGCGGCGTAGGCTGAACGTACCCACGTGCTCGTGCCCCTACTCAGGGTGCGGGTCGTGACAAAAAGTTAGAGATTAGACTGGAAAAGCAGGTAGTACAACATATGACTCAGTCTAACATAAGACACGTAACACATCACAAAGTCACACACGTCAGATCTTTTACAAAGGAAACAAGCAAAGCTAAAGCTTCACACAACCATGCTTTCTATTATAAGTATCCACGCACATCATATCATACTACTGCATGTTTTCATACTGCTGTACATAGCACTAATATTAGTACTTTCTGTCATTATTGTGGTATGAATGGACATGTTTCTAATAGTTGTCAGATTAGAAAACTAGTTGATATGAACTTGTACAAATGGGTTCCCAAAGCTAACAAATGTGGATCCAAGTATTGGATACCAAAGTCTTCACCTAATATTTCAGGTGGAGCTACTTATGCTGAACTATAGAACCATGGAATATGTTGGTGATTGCACAACTACAAAGGTCATCTTTTATGCAATTTCACCAACATAAGTGTGGTCACTTGAACCACTTTGGTAACATGCTAAATAATTTATTTTATATTTTTATTTATAGAATCTAGCATGTTCTTATTAATATCTTACTATTAACTTTCATTGATATCTTTTAATTTGTTTATTATTTGAATCAATGTGAGACATAATCCTAGCATGACTAGCTGTTTAGCTTAAATGATTAGTTCACACTATATAGTATATTTTTTCTACTAGTGTGACACATTTGTCTATGTATGCTCTTTACTTTTAATCTTTATTCTTGAAGCATACATAGGAGCTTACTTTTTTTGGTTAATTTGTTTTTGACTCTTCGCCTTTAATATTTTTTAATGGTCACTTCTCACCGATTTGTCTTTAACCTGTCGTATTTACTTTGATCAGTATTTTGTGAGTATGTATGTATAGCACAAGTCTCCTATTTACTTAAAAAATATATACATATACTTTTATGTTAACCTTGTGCTTGCATAATATACTTCACTATTGATTCTTATATTTTATTTTGATTACCTTCTTATGAATCAATTACATCTTTGTCTAATATATTAGTTGAGTTCAAGTTCTATATTATTTTTTTAAAAAAAGGCAGTTTCAAACTTGTGCTTATCTCATACTTAAGCTATTTTTTTGAACAAATTTATGTTCTTATCTTTATTAGCTTCTTCCTCAAAGCCTCTTTTTCTTGGCTTTTTGGTAGACATTTTGGATACATAATATTTTTAATATCTTGATCTTGATAAACCATTATTTGGGTATTTACTTCTTTTATATTTAGGGTTCTGGATTTCGATTCGATGATACTGCATATATTCCTTTGAATCTAAGTTCTTAAGAGTAGAGATCATTTTGGGAACAAGCCGAAAGGGTCCTTCTGTCATACAGGTGTAAATAGCCTGAAGCGACACGGTGTACTAGTCTTTGGACTACCGCTAGCTGGGAACCGACCCCTAAAGCTAATCCGAAGTGATCAATACTTTATAAACTTAAGATTTATTAAGTTCTACTTGCAACTATTATCTAGTTCTGGATCCAAGGTACTGAACCGAGTCCCCTAGGTTCTAGAATACATCAGCGTATGTAGGTCCTACATTTTTATTTACAAATATTTTATATTTTATTGTTATCCAATGATTTTGTAGCACATGTGAATAAATGTAATTGATACATCTTATACCGTATGCTACATTATTCTAAGATTTTTTTAATTGCTTTCACATTGCACAAATTCTTATTAAATCCTCGTTTATTAAAAAAGAGATTTGTTTTAGGTACAAGCCTACAAAGGGTCTGTCTGTCACCATGACTACGGTCGAAGCGAAGTAGTATTTAATTATTCTTCGTTGAACTCCCATTAGCTGGGACAGTACCCCTACAGCTAATCCAAGATTGATCAACGCTTTATAAACTAAAGATTTATTGAGATCTAGTTGCAATTGTTATCTGATGGATTTTGGACTTTAGATTTGATGGATAATATTATTTAATAATTTAATTTTAGAAAAGTTAACATACATTGATCTTCATAGGTTAATGTTTGTCATCTTTTGATATATTCATTTTTGTCACATTATTCGATACTTGATGATCTTGTGACTACTTATTGAATATTATGGTCTTATAATTTTGTCTTTAGCTTGTGTAAAATTCATGATTTTAAGATTTTTATTATATTATTCTTATTCAAGTTATTTACTGTCTATAGCAGTAACTCTTTGCAGGGGAGAAGTCAGGCATATTGAATTTCTCTCTCTCAAAGCGTTTCTTGTCTTTAACCCTACGGTTATCTGATGGACACCGTGCAACGGCTTTAAAAGGTAAGAAATGAACTTTGATAAGAAGACCTAATATTTTTGAATTAGTTTCATACTTCTGGAAATATATCTCTGAAATTTTTGTAAATTTTGTCAATATTATTATTATTTTTGGATATAGCCATGTGAAGGTGGAGTAGTTAATTGTTTCAAATAAAATATCCCCTTGACATGCCATATATCTAGAATACATTTTTTTTCTTTGAACATTTACATAGTTATGTTTATTTGTTCAAAATAGGTTATTTATGATTTATGGATTCTTTTACTAAAACGGTTTCCGTGATATAAGATTTTGAATCGTCAGTTGTCAGTCTGAAAAGTAAACAGACGCATTCAAATTTTTTAAGACAGTTTTTCATAATAAATTCCGCATTTCAAAAGTCTTTTTGATTTCTCTCTGATTTATTGAATCTGTCCGTTATTTACATTAAGACAGTTTTCAAAATCTTTTAATGTCTTGAAATATTTCTTTTATATATATATATATATATATATATATATATATATATATATATATATATATATATATATATATTGGATATATATTTTGTTTGTTCATCTTTAAACATTTATTCATTGGATATTTCTTTTATTTGCCTAAATATTATATTTGTTTTAAGTTTGGAACTTTATATGCATTTGATCAAAGGAAAGAAAGATGCATATCTTGGATATTCCTTAGATCTTGTGATTATTTATTTTATCTATTCTTGCATATAAATTTCTTCGGAACAAGATACTCATATTTTAAGGGGGAGCAAAATTAATTATTTTAATTCTTTTATGCCCTAAATATGTGGTATAGCTAGTTCATCATGGACATATATTCTTTTACATAACATATCTTGTTGATTTGTTCATGATTTTTTTTGGAGAATATATGATTACTATTATTATTTATTTATTTTTAATTCTCTCATTTTATTCAAGTTTCTAAAAATTTATTTTGCCAAATATATTTAATTATCTTCATTGATAATTCTTTTGAGTTTAAATTATTTTGGCATTTCTTATTTAGATTTTATCTCAAAGTTCATGGTTATCTATATCTAGAGTGATCATACTTTGTGGGGGAGCATTCAAGTCGACTGAATTTCTCCTTCTCATGTACTTTGTCTTCATTACCTTCATGTTTTCTAATGGATATTCATATATCATGCTAAGGTAATCGAATTCAAATGCATGAACTTTGGTATAGATATTGAATAGAATCTAGTATATTTATTTTGATTTCTTTTTCAATGATTATACTCTTTATGGAATTGATACACTAATTTGTATGGGCAAATTATGAATCATAATTTTTTTTTGTGATCATTGTTAAAAGTTCCATTATATTCTTGATTTTTTTTGTATATACTAAATCTGTGAATTCCTCATGAACTATTTATGACCAATGATTGATTTCTACTATATTGATATCTATTTTTATTAAAATCCTTTATTGGTCAATTTCAAAACTACAGTTTTATTTATTCATCATATTGTGTTTTGAATGTCATTTCTGGATTTCTAGTTGGTAAACTATGTATTGATTGATTTCAATGTTTTTAAGTTCAACCAACTTTTTTTGACAGATTTTTCTATTTTAGTTATGCAATTTTCTAAACTTGTCATTACACTATTCTCCTAATCCTTGATCATGATTATTTTTGCTTTCCTCCTTTATTTATGCTTGAGTTCATTTTACCTCTAATTACGGGGGAGCTTATTTTTGATCATGTCAAAGGAGGAGAAATAAGTTTAAGTTAGCACACAATATTCTAGTATTATGTGTTTATTAGTGACACATGCATATATTGTGTATATATTAAACTTAACCTATTTGCCATAATCCAAAAATGAAAGATTGTTAGCCCAATGATTATATCATATTTTTGAATATGGCTAATCAATTAAGTTTAACATAATGATGTCACTAATATTCATGTTATCACTATCATGTTGCTACTTAAACTTAGCATTGTCCTAATGTTCTATATCATATTTCTATGTTTGTATCATAATACATCATACTACTTTGTTTGTCTAACATGTACTTTCAGACATGCAGTAAGCATGATCAAATATGATCAAACCAGGACATATGCAATGGAGAATTATTATTAATGGGCCAAAGACGGCGTTATACAAGGAGATTTCTCTAAACTGCCCAACGACCTATTCGGGGCCTAGCATCGGGGATTCCGCTGCCCTGTCAGCGGACAGGGGTTGAGGGGGCAGCACCCCCCGTGGGGGTTCGGGGGCAAAGTCCCCGAAAGATATTCATATTTTCAGATCTGTTTATCTTTGGACGACAACCGTCAAGGAAAAAGGCGTCTTCAAGTCTGCTCAAATATAAGAAGAAATGCATCATCAAAGGGCTATTGGTTTTCCTATTTTATTAATGTATTTTTCATATTTATTAAGTCTAGAAATATGATGTACACTGCTTCGTATTGGCACATAGGCTACCCAAGAAACGTTTTCAAAATACCCTTTTATTTTGAAAACAAATCCACTTACAAAAGCCCAAACTACTTCCTAACTGCTTGATCTTTTCAAAAAGCCCAAAACTAATTTGCAAAAACCTTGACAGAACTCCAACAGAATTCGGCCCGAGTTCGGCCCGTATTCGACCAGAGTTCGGTTAGCGGACGTTGATTTTGAACTTGGTCCTCCTGTAGTTACGAATCTTGCCGAGATTTTTTCATAGAGTTCTGCCCGAATTCTGTCCGAATTCTGTCCGAATTCTGCCTTTGGAAAAACTATAAATAGAGAAAGATTTCGATCATTTCAACACAAATTTACTTTCATATCTCTTCTCTATAAGCCTACTACTTCTTTCAAAGTGTTCCAAGCTTTTATTTCCAAATCCCAAGCCAGTTACAATCTTCTAGTCGATTTGCCAGTGCGGACCGGTCTAGAAGTTTCAGAGTGATTGTAATCAGAGGCTTGATTGAAGATAGACACTTCACAATTGAAGTTGGTCGAGTACTTCGGATCAAAGCTCGCATTGTAGAAGTTGCAAGAACTTCGGATGAAAACTTGTGGTGATTTTCCATAGTGGATTCAACCGGAAGCTAGAGTTTTTTCGACTGGACTAGTCCTCATAGAGGAAAACCAGTATACATCCTTGTGTTTGTGTTTGCTCTCTGCTCTCTACTTTTTATTTACATATCTGTGATATATATTCTGTGATCTTGTTACTAACGATTTTTAAATAACTAATTTTTCGCTGCCTACTTTATTCACCCCCCTCTAGAGTATTGCGCTTTACAATTCGTTCCTACAATAGTATCCATGCCAAAATTACTAATTGTTCCTAAAATTATTTTTTTCAAAAAATAAATATTTATCATATTTTACGGAATACTCTGGAAGTGTTTTTATTTGTGTAATAAAGACCCACTGCTCACGTGAGGTTAAGATAAGTGTTCCACAGAAGGGTTATTTATAAATACACCCCTATGGTTTGTACGCATTTTGGTAACTGTCCCCGTTGTTTTATAAACAAAGAACACTCCCCTGGGTGCTTAATTTTCCACTCACTTTCTTCTATGCACCAGGGGGTACAACTAATTAACTCTATATACCAGAGGGTGATCTTTGTTTTTAAAACAACGAAAACAGTTACCAAAATGCGTACAAACCATAGGGGGTACAACTAATTAACTCTAGGGGTGAGCATTCGGTTTATTCGGTTTAAACCGAACCGAATAACCCAAAACCGAATTGGACCGAAACCGAATAAGCAAAACCGAACCCGAACCGAATTGGCCCAAAACCGAATCAAACCGAACCGAATTAAATCGATTCGATTTTCGGTTTATTCATATTTTTTTTGATTTTTTTGAGCTTTTTTTGTTAATATATGTAGTAACTAAATATACATAGACATATTTAGTATATACCTATATATATTTAGTATGTACCTATATATATTAATACTTTTATATATAGTACACACACACACACACACACACACACACATATATATATATATATATATATATATATATAAATTAATTAAATTTTCTTATTCAGTTTTCGGTTTTGGATCGAAACCGAAACCCAAAACCGAAACCGAATAAGAAAATTTAGTATTTTCAAAACCGAAATTGAACCGAATTTTTTTAAAACCGAACCGAACCTCTTATTCGATTCGGCTCGATTTTCGGTCCAAAATCGAATAATGCTCACCCCTAATTAACTCTCCACAGAATTCTCTCTCTCTCTCTCTCTCTCATCTATATTTCTCACCTTCTCTCCCTCCTCTATCTCTCGAGAGCATCAGAGCAACCTCCCTCTCGAGGGGGGGGTCCGACCCCATACCCTCTCTTTGCCCCCCCCCCCCCCCCCAACCCCCCGCCCCATGCCCTCTGTCTCTCCTTTTATATTAAAAAAATTTATTGCTCTCTCGTAATGACTTGATTAGGGTTATGTATATAATGGTTAGGGCTTAATTGTGATAACTATGGTTTTAGTCTCTTGGTCTGGCGTTCCCAGATCGAATAAATTGAGGGTTCATAAATTAAAGCTATAGGTTTAAACTCCTCTTAAAGATGTTTTTTTTATTAATGTTACTAATTTATGTGAAATATGATTCCATGGATTAATGTTGTGAAATATGATTCCATGGATTAATGTTTTAGTCTTTAGGTACAGATCTTCATCTGAATGGTCTCCATCAAAGTACAAGTTGGAATTTCAGTTCTATATTTCGATAAAGGGTACCTCGTTTACTGTGTTTAATTTTATTTTTTCACTATTGTTTCTTTCTAGCAAAATAAAGTGCAAGTCGAATTGGTTGAATCGTTGTCAATATTTTGTCATTAATATGAAGATATGTGTTAATAGTCATAAAATTGCTTGTACGGTAGGATGATTTCTTCTGGGGGTGGTATATGGTATCTTGCACAAATTGGGTATCCGCTGGAAACTACGAAATTAAATGTTGCAAACATAAATGTTGGATCTTGCACAAATTGGTTATGACTCTACTTAAATGTTGCAAACATAAATTAACATGTATCCCTGACGTCCGAGATGCATCTTGTTTACTCTGAAATTTCATGCCTTCGCGAATTATGTTGGACACATATCGGATACAGTAACGATACTTAAGAATATAGATAGGGCACGCCAAACTAGATGCTCAATATCACCATGTCAGTACACTACCATTGTGTCGTATTGGTATACGTACAATATGGGTTTCCCTTGACTGAAAGACTTTCCAAACTTTTCATAAAATGTTTGGTAAGTCAACTGTTGTTAGAGAATAAGTCTGTTGAATAAAGATGGTCAAGAACCAAAACATAAGCATATACTTAAACTAGTTCAGACAACCCATCCAAGAAAATAAAAGAGGAAAGAAGAAGCTCTTCAACTCTCTTCTTCTTCTTCACGAATTATGTTTGGTAAGTCTGTTGAGTGGTCTTTACAGTCCACAGAATCTTTTATAAATTTTATCTGGTTCCATTTTATGTTATGTTTTTTTAGGATGCCCTTTCTCTGCTGTATATTCTCCATAGATGACTTAAGGTCTAAGTTCAATAATCATATATTCTAATCCTTCATTTTTTGACACAGGTTAAGTGAAATACAATGGGCAGATTTTATTCTTCTATGTGCAGGATGCACCATAGCTCAATTGAATCCTTCGTAAGAATAATATATCATCAATTTTGCATAAATTACAGTATATTAGATTTAATGCTTAAACTGTTTTTCAAAATATAATATAACTTAGTTGAAATGCATTAGTTGAATCTCTCTCCAAACATTTGGTTGGAGCACACTATAACTTTCACTACATAAATACATAGGTTTCCTTGCATGTTGCCTTGTAAATTTTTATATGATTTTACTACCATCCTTCAGGGGACTTTTCAGTTGCAGCTGTGTTCTGTGGAGTCCTGGGGAAGGCATTTCTCTAATAGTCAAGTAGCTCCTCATCTGGCTCTCTAGCAGCAAGAATGTGGAGTTAAAGGTATCTCCTTCTTTTCTTATGGTTCTCAAAATGTTGATGAACAAGAACTCTATGCATGTTGTAACACTAACTGATCGGTTATTCTATTCTTTATGTTTGTTCCTCGATTTATCACTTTGATCATTTTTACACTAAAAGGTTTCTGCTGGCACTTGTTTTGGATGCATGTCTCGTCTATTGAATCTTTTATCTCAAAAAGATTGATATACAACCTACTTTTTCCCCTACTTTTTATTGGTCAGTATCGGGTATCGGTCGGTATCGGATCGGGACATGCCAAACCGTATCGATATCGACCGTATCGGATCGGTATCGGCCGATACTTTAAACCATAGTTTGAGGAGTAATTATTCTTTATTATATCGATATTGTAATAACTTTGGTTATGTTCAGAAACCAACAAAGGATTTCATTAGAGTCCTTGATGAGAATCAGGTATCTCTGACATGCTAGTGGTAGTGTTCAGAAAGCAACAAAGGATTGCATTACAGTCCTTGAGAAGAATCAGGTATCTCTGACATGCTACTAGTAGCAGAAAGCAACAAAGTTTATAGACGTTTTTTGAGAACCAATGTTGTCTACAAAACACAGAAACTACTGCCAAGACATTGGAATTTAGTTCAATCATGTAATATATCAGTTGGAAACATGGACTATTGTCAATAATTCTAGTCCAATACACAAAACGACTGTCTTGATCTTGTTATCCAGCATATATTTTATTCTTGTTTTTTTAATCATGTTTAATCATAATTATGAATATTATTCCCCTTTAGGTGTTAACAAATATTTCTTTCAGTAGATGGTCATCAAGTATACATTTGTAGGATAATTTCTCCAAGGAGCTAAGTTTACTATGAGTACAATGTAGTTCAGATCTCAGATCTTATGGTTGATGGGGTCAACAACTTCATCCCCTTAAAGGTGAGTGTAGAACGCAGATTTTATGTTTCATGGGGTCAACGGCTTCATGCCTTAAAGGTGGTTCCTGTCAAAATCTTGTAAACACTCGACACGTTTTGCACTCAAATCATCTCAAGATCGGGACCTTAATCCTTTGCTATGGTTGTTTACTTACTAATATTTTCTAACCTTTTACCCAATACAATTCGTAGAATTTCTTGTATGGATAAAAAAATGGAGTTGTAACTTTGTGATGTTTGAGGTTTTATCTTAAACAAGTTCACATAATTGAAGGAATCCCAAAAGTAAGTGCTCAGGAATCCTAAAAGTACTGCTACTTGTCATAGTAGTAACAAGCAAGCCAGACAAGAGCATTTCTAATTGAAGGAATGGTATTGGTGAATATATAGTGCCTGATAGACAATCAGAAACATACAAATTCCAAGTTTTAACACGTAAAAACCATATTTCTGCGCCAGGGTAAGACTGAGAAAACCATGGTAGGGTTGAGAAAAATTAACGGTTTAAAACCGATGATAGACTCAAACCAAAACTGAAAAATGATCGGGTCAGGTTTCGGTTTCAGGTATAGAATTAATCGGCGGTTTGGGTTATTGGAATCTTTTGAACTAACTCGAACCGAAAACCCAATATATATAGGTATTTTGTGTTTCATGGGGTCAACGGATTCATTCTTTAAAGGTGGGTTCCTGTCAAAATCTTGTAAACTTTCGACACGGTGCAGTCAATCATCTTGTAAACTTTCCAAAGTTTAATGCCTTTTTCCCATCATGTAATCTCTCTGTTACATACTCCCTACAATCAACCCGAGCTTACAAATGATACTCTATAAAATTCTCTCCTTTTGAAATCCTTTTAATATGCATTTGCTCATCATGTCCTTTTGTCTGTTGCTTCATTTATTACAAATCATGCATGTTGTTTGATGAAATATGGAACGTAATCAGGAGTCGATCCAATTAACAGTTCTTCAGTTATGCACTCCTTTGAACGCCTTGGATTGTATTTAATATCTTTTGAGGCGTAGTTCTTGATCTTGATATTTTTTCCCCCCATTTTTTTATTTATTCCTTCTCGATATCTGATCTAGGATCTACAGGAAGATGCTTCATCTAATGTATTCATTTGTACCTATTAATATCAGGTTCAGTGTTAGCTCTGCGTTCAACTTGTTTGTTTATCTAGGTTTTTTTTTGAATGGAGACGAGGGTTCTATGATGATGAAGAATCAACTATAGACTATACTCAGGTGATTATATGGCTACTTTTTCTCTGTACGCAACCAGTAGGGATTTCACTGCTTTTGATACTGAAAATGCTCATGACATCTCAGAAATAATTCAGACACCTTGAATTTCACTGTCAAATCCCAAAGCGCTGCATGAAGTTCTGCCTCTAGAAAAGTTTTCACTCTTAGACGGTGTTTGGTACGCAATTTTTTTTATTCCCAGGCAAATTTAAGGTTTGTCTTATATAAATACCTTAATCTCAATTATAATCTGTTGTGCAGTTCTGATCATGTTCTTCAAACTCCATTTCATGGTTGGATGATGGCCATTGTGAGTGTCAATTACCATTTTCCACATCATTGCATTTGATTCCTTATCTTTATTAGTTCTAAATTTTTATAGTTATCACAGTAGTACTTGTCTCTATTCTAGGTCATGGCACTTCTAAGTGGCTTTGCTGGGGTTTACACAGAGGTATGTTTTATTTAATTGATGACCAATGCATCTTGCTGCTATTATATATAATGTGACAATTATGGAATTGAATGCTTTAGTTTAACTACATTAATACTTCAATAGCTCTATACCTGGTTAAGCAAGTTATTCATGTTACCATAGAGCATGATAAGCCATTGATGTAGTGATTAACCCGTAGTCACTATACATGTGATGAGAAAAGAATGGCTTTTATTGGAATAAATATAATTTGTTTAACCTTCAACCTTTGCCGCAGATCTAGAGTTTTGGTGTGGTTATGGGGATTTTAACATGGTATCAGAGCCATCCAGGTTCAATTCTTGCCTGGTGTGCAGTAAGTAAATTTTAGAAAAGTGAAAATATTGTGTGAAACCAGCTATCAGCACATAAAATGAGCATTCAGTCTGCAAGGGCGTATTGGAATAATATAAAAGTATTTACCCTCAACTCTCACCACAGCTCTAGAGCTTTGCTATAGTAGCGGGGACTTCCAACAGATTATTTGTACAATGCTGATGTATAAACGAAGCAGAGGTGGGTCGTTTTAAGATGATTTAGTGAAAAGGTTAAGAGTCCCTAAAGCATACAATTCTTGGTGGTTTAAATTTCAAGACGAGCGATTTATAGACGATATAAATCATGTATCTTGATATTCACTTTGCACTTTAAAGGTTCTATATGTTGATTAATTTTCTTGATTACTTCTTGATGTAAAAAAATTTGTTCATTGTGTTGAAATCAGTAGTTCACTTCTGATTTTTTTTCCTTAGCTATTCTGTGAAATCCGCTTCCTGGGTTAGTTTAATTGTTATTGTTAAGTGATTTTTTATTTGTATTATTATTATTATTATTATTATGGCTGGATGAAACTATTTTCAAAATAAATGATAACTGGGATTTTGTTTGCAAGACCCGAGCCTGGACCCAGTTCGAACCCAAACCCAATTAGGATTTTTTTTAAATTAATGTATTTTGTTAAATATACATAATAGGCTTAATCCTAGAACTACCCGCACCCGACTCGGCCTTTTTCCCCTCTTGGAGACTCAATCCCCATGTAGGAGTTGTTCTCCCTACTTCTCAGCAACTCAACCCCACTCCCCTCACTTCTCTATCCTTCACTCCCTCTTCACCACAACTCAACCCCACCATTCCCTTTAAACTCCTCTCATTCTTCCCCTCTCCCTCACAAAATCTCTTTTCCCCCAAACCAACCGAGCCTCTTCCGAGCTCCAACCCCCTCGACCCCCTCAGCCTCCTCTCGGCCCCGATCTCCGCGACCGCCCGCGCTCCGCCGCCGGCCTTCTCCGGCGCTGTCCCGCGCTCCGGCCGACCCGCCGCGACCCCGCGCCCGTCCAGCGAGCTCCTCCGGCCCCTGCCGGCCTCGCGTCACTCCGGCGCGGTTTCCCCCGCGCGCCCCCTCTCGACCCCGCCTCTGGGCTCCGCCGGATCTCCCCGGCACACCTCGACCCCGCTCCGGCGCCCGACTCCAGGCCACCCCCTCCGGCCTCCTCCAGCGTTCCCCTCCGGCGACCTCTTCCGCGCACACCCCCGGCCAGCTCCCCCGGCGCGTGGCCCCACTCCCCTCCAGACGCGACCTCCCTCTCGGCCAGAACCCTAGGCCGAGCGCCCCTTCGCGAGTCCTCTCGGCCTCCCTCGGCCGATCCGCCCTCCCCTGCTGGCTCTGCCCCGAGTCCGACGACCGTCCTCGGCCGAGCCTCCCTGCTGGCCAGCTCCCAGCGCGCGCGCCCCCCCCGCGCTGTTGTCCCGTCGGCGCACCCCCGCTATTCCCGATTCCGGCCCCCCTGCCCGCTTTCCGCTGTTTCTGTGGCGCCCTCTATTCTCGTAGGCGTGCTTCAATCCCAGCGTTGTTTCGCTGTTCTGCTGGCGCTGTGACCGTACCGATCGGCTGTCCAGTGCGTTCCCGTGTGCTGCCCGTGGTTTCTTTCTTTCTATTATTATCATCTGAGAGCTCTAGCCGAGCACGTGAGGTATAACTTTGCCCTTCTTGTCCCTTTCCATTGTACGTCTATGATGACGCGGTCCCGACCCCGTTCCGGGGGTCGGACATTAGATGCGTTGCTTTGGGGATACGCGCAACGGTTACGTTGCTGCGGTTATTCAATAACGTTAGTTCGGACCGTTACGCGGAATGCGTACGTCTCGGTTAGTTCGGTTTTGTGCTTTGGTATTTACCTATAAATCGGTTATAGTGAGTGAATGGTGTTGGCATGGATTGGTTTTGGTTATTTGGGCTGGATGGATATATTCTGTGGATTTTGGGACGGTTTATTCTGTGGTTTGGTATTCCCTGATTTGGGACTTTTTTCTTATGTAGGGTTAGTATCGCCTTTGTGGCTGGGTTTCCAGTTACAGAGGAAGTGCTGTCCGATTCTTCAGAAACTCTTTTCCAAAGTATTTGTATTTTAAAAAACGATTTCAAATAACGTGAAACTACTTTCAAACTCGGTTTCGTAAAAGTATTTCCAAAATTGGTTTTGTCGGTTTTCTCGTTCTTGCTGTTTCGTATCCCCGGTCAGGCGACGATCGTACCGGTTGGATGAACCTCGGCGAAACGCAAACGCTACAGGGTATCCCTGTACGTTGAGGCGTTAGCCAGCAACATGATTTTATAAGACCAAGTCTGAGACGCATTTTAAACTATAATTTAATGACATATTATTTTATTAGAATGGGTACTGCTGTTAGTATTTTTGGTGCAGGGCTTCGGCCTACTGTTTGGACCGTTCGCGGCATTCAGAGCTTGCCTTATTAATATTAAATTTATTTATGTAAGTTTGTAAGGGCATAGGCCCACTTTTCTACTTTATTTCGCTGTGGACTTGTATTGTGTAGATTAGGATTTTTCCTTTATTTTCTGGATGGTTTTATCGTTTTCGTAATTAGGCGCTTCGTGACAAAATTGCTAATAAATATTTTGTATAAATTAATAAGGATTTTTCACGATAAAATAACTTGAATAAAATATTGATAGTTAACAAAATCCACGTTTTATCATTGAAAGAAAATGTAGTTTTATACGTATAATATTAAAAATACAAAGTTTTGCAAATTAACCGGTAATGACAATTTTTCCAAGTAAACCAGAAACTTGTTATCTAACTAAATGAGAACCAACGTAGTATACGTCGTAAACCGTTAGCAGTAGATTAAATAAACAAACTTAAAACTTGACTAGGACCTGCTACTAGAAATTGCAACTAGCACACCTAGCTCGGTTTCACAATGGTTCTAAGTCAACTTCTTAACTGTAGGATCTCGAAGACGAACTTGACTTTCTCCTCGGTACCAACTTGCCCCTACTCCAGTCTTACAAATCGAGGCAAGTTACGGTTATATTATTCTGCATTTTAATTAGTAATTGTTATCTTGCATGTTTAAACCACATTGTTACACGGAATTCACTCCTAGAGTATTGATTGATTGACTGCGGGATATTGGGGAAGTAGTGTAGTGTCTATGACCAATATCCCAAATAATTAATGAATGTATTAGCTTACCCCTCTTACACACGGGGATAAACCATATCGTATCGCTAGGATACAAGTGTACAACCCAAGCCGGTCATAGTCATTATCTACTCAAATCACATTGTTTTCTACCGTGTAGAATTGTAGGAAAATATTGTATTTCAAATTGTTTAAAATTGTAAATTTCTATTATTATTTGAAATGTTGGATATATACTCGTACTTGCTCCCTCCTGACTGGAGACCCAATATTTTAGGTGTCACTGATGATTGCTGAGCTATAGCACAATAGCTACTATGACCCAGTACCATATTCTGCTGTGTTACCGGAGACCCCTTGGAGGACGCAGATCCTGAGGCTGACGAGACAGCCATTCTAGCTAGTTGTCGTTTTAATTCGAGTTTCTTTTATTGGAATTTTTGTAGACTTGAATTCAGTATTTCCTTTCAGCACTTTTAATTTCAGATGTATTCCATTTTGTTGATTAATAAAAGTTTTAAAGTTCCCGTATATAAATGTTGTGACAAATGTTTAGATGTTGTTGTGATTACCTGCAACAAAACAGCTTACTGTTGCCGTCTCACAACGGTGCAGGCTGGGCATGATCCAGTTCGACCCAACAAGTTGGGATCGGGTCGTGACATGTTTTTAGTAGTGGCCCATGCAGGTCCTTCTCTCAACAACAACTTAGGAGAACACCTCTAGAACATTTAGAACACTAGAACATTAATTTGTCACAACATAGGACCGAATTATATTATAAATAAATATTTTTGGTTGTTATAGACTGGTAGGCTACCTTGCTTATGTTTGCCTCCTAAACCTTTCAGACTATGACTAGAGGAAAGACAACCCGTTCTAGTCCTGCTGATGACAAGGTGTTATCTCCTGATCACACCCCTCTTTCTCAGGCCTGTTCCGACCCTTCTCCTTTGCAGCTCATCAATCCCCCCTTTGCTGCACAAGTCCCCAGCACAACTCATACTACAACCGAACCTATTCCGCCCACGGCAATTTCACCATCTCCTGTTACGATAGTTAGTCCTGTCGTCCCACCAGTACCAGCAGACATCTCCCAAATGGTTGCCCTATTTCAAGGAATCCTGGAGTCCCAGAAGGCCCAAGCCGAGGTCCAGCAGAAACAGATTGATATCACGAGAGATGTTATGAAGGATGTCAATGACGTAGCCTTAGCTATCTTAAACCGAGTTGGTGCGGAACCTCACCCTAGGAGGGATACCCCTGGATCTAGAAGATATTTGGGTCCCATCAAGTACTCTACTTCCCGGCAGTTATGTCGTAAGAAGCTATTGGCTTGTGCCTACTGCAAGAGGCCTGGTCATCTAGCCAATAGTTGCCGCAAGAGATTGGGACAATGTTTGGCATGTGGATCCGCTGAACATCGGGTAAAGGACTGCCCCTTATCTTTCCATCGTACCAGAGCACCTATCCCAGCATCACCTGCTACGCCGCAACCTAGGGACTCTCTTCCTATCGAGCAGACCTTGCCCCCTACACCCACTGCAGAAAGGCTCAGACTCGAGGATCATAGAAGAAGATGAAGCAAGAGCCAGAGCCATGAAGACTAGTACCTAGAACTGCTGAGTAGCATTATCTATTGTTATAAGAAGTTGTAACAGGATGTCCTTAGACTAATCATGAGAGTCTTGCTGTAATTCTCCAATATGAATAAAATTCTTGGTTACACCTTTATGGTAGATATCTTTCCCAAAGTCTTTCCCCTACGATACAATTTCTGAAAATTGTAATCTTAATGAGAAGGTATGTAAGGCGGTATTTATCAAGGATATATTGGTGATTAAGAATTGGAAGAATAGAATTTTGGAATACCCAGATATTAGTTGGTACTTATAACAATTGGGAGTGATAATGACATAAGGAGTGAATTTTGACCTTAACCAGTTTAGGCCGACTGTATGATGGTATATGTTACTACATATTTTATTTCCTAGATTTTTGTATCTTTTAGCGTCCCATGATTTTCGGGAATTATTTCCTTCCCATATCTTTAACAGTTTTTTAGCATCCCTTAGGATCTATATTTTTTTTCTTCGCTATTTATGGACCAATATTAGAACTCTTCAATCTCCTTCGTCAGCAAACCTATTTTTTCAAACTTCTCCACTAGTCGATCAAATCTTATTTCTCTATCTTTATTTGGAATCCAGACTCGTTCGCTATCTAGAGTTTCTAATTCTAATAAACCCTTATCTATCCGAGTACTTCTACGACTAGCGTATCCAACCATTTGCCTTAACCTCATTTTTAATTGACTTTCTCGGAACTAATCCTGAACCAAATTCTTCTGGAACTATAAAGCCTCAAGGTTAATTATTACCAAAAGAATTGGTTCAGCTTAGTTAGTTCATGATTTCCCTAAAAGATATTTTCAAAAATACTTTCAATACTGATTGTTATCTCCTAAGGTTATTCCGAATATTTTATTTTGATCCCCTCCACTCAACCTGAAACCCTACTCTCTCTATGCAACTTCTTGATCAATTCAAGGCCTAGACAACTTTTAAACTCAATGCTTGAGTATCGTGAAGTACGAACGGTCAGAGAATTGATTCCATCCTATTATTAAATCTTATTTAAATCATTGAAAAACTTTTAAATTGTTGAACCATCCCCTTGTTGGCTTTACTAAACCATTTTAACCTGACTTCCTTGAATCCATAAAGACATACTTCTTTTGTGTCAACCCTACTTACCCATCACATTCTCAAAACTTTTCTTGGATAAGAAATTTTTTCTTCAAATAATTTTGGTAAACGTCTGTATCCTTTAAGTGATTTGTCGGGAATATTCTCATTGGCTTCTTCAACTCAACTCAAAGCTCTGATTCTTCTACCTTATCCCGTGTCCAACTCAATTAGTCATACTCAAGTTTGATCAATTTTTTCAAAATCAAATCTCTTAAATCTCAAGAGCTACTGGAACACATATTTATCCTGATAAATTTTCTTGAAACCAGAAGAACATACATCAACATATTTTCCTATCATGACTAGAACCTTAGAACTCGTTTGAATTTTTCGGAAACTCCTTTGAAATTCTTATGGACAAGGTTTGGAAAAATATTTCGTGACCTAATATGACTTCGTACATTGCTATAGTCAATTGTCTGAATTATGGAAACTGCGAGTTTACTGCAGCCAATTGCGCACTGGCGAGGCAAAAGACTCTAAAGTTGAAGTGATTTCGGGTGTTCATAGGTTTCCGGATATTATTGTGACTGTCCTAAATGCACCATGTTGATCTTCTATGTTGCTTAGCCATGAAATGGATAAAGTTGAAAGATTACTCGGTAACCTAAAATTATTCAAGTTATTGGGTCAAAAATTCACTGCAGTCAGGTGCACTCCAGCGAGGCATGAATTTGAGACAAAGTGACTTCAAACATATTTGGTTTCCGAATATTATTCAGACTATATTCATACCATGGTTGTCTTTTGCACCATCAAATCATTCTGACTTTTGCCTGATTAGAGGATTTACATTTCTAGCGGTTGTTTCCATTTCCAGAAATCTCTTGTCACAACCAGAAAGAAAAGATTTTCTATAAAATTCTACTTGATTTTCCCTATAACTTATTAGGACCATATCAATCTCTATTGGCTCAATTCCTTTCAAGGTCCCATTTTTAGGGTGTTGCATATTTTTGTGGGTAGTTATATATTTTTGCAGCTATATAAAGTTGGTTGATAGTTATATGTTGGGAAAACCTAGATAGTCACCTAGCAACCTTATTGCATTAATTTGATAAAAGCACACTTAGGGGATCGATTTTATTCTAATGAGATTAGATAGCTAAGGGTACCAAAGGGTAGCATGGCAAGGCACAAAAGCAAGTTAGTCTAGAGAGAATTATAAATTGTGGTTCATTTAGGAATGAATCATTAGTGGAGCATATTAGTACTTGGGTATTGGATTTGGTGAATGAAAGAAGGTGATGATTTTGAATTTTATGATTTGGGAAAATAAGTTATGGCAGGATGGGAGGAGCCGTAGAGGATCAAGGGTGATGATGGTAAGAGCTAGTAATTATGACGTACAAGTAATTGATGGAGCGTACGTTGCAAGCAATATGGAATTGCATCGCTTAGTAGATATCGAATCGACTAGCAAGATAAAGAAGTTTAGATCCTACCCGAAGATTATAGGTACGGATGCAAAGAGTAAGTTCGCACAACCATTCCGGTGGCTGACAATTCAGAAACAGAAGCAAAATTTTAATTATGGGCTATGACTGTGTTTCTAAGGAGGGAAGACTGTTGATTCGAAGGAAGTGCATGAATTGATCAAATTAGACTATCTAGAGGTTGTCAACATTACTAAGAGACAGTAAAGGAAGCTTTGGTCTACATGTAGAGATTTTGATCATTCCCCTAGTAGTACCCTCTGAATTTCGAGGACGAAATTTTCTAAGAAGGGAAGGTTGTGAAACCCGCTTCCTGGGTTAGTTTAATTGTTATTGTTAAGTGATTTTTTATTTGTATTATTATTATTATTATTATTATGGCTGGAAGAAACTATTTTCAAAATAAATGATAACTGGAATTTTGTTTGCAAGACCCGAGCCTGGGCCCAGTTCGAACCCGAACCCAATTAGGATTTTTTTTAAATTAATGTATTTTGTTAAATATACATAATAGGCTTAATCCTAGAACTACCCGCACCCGACCCGGCCTTTTTCCCCTCCTGGAGACTCAATCCCCACGTAGGAGTTGTTCTCCCTACTTCTCAGCAACTCAACCCCACTCCCCTCACTTCTCTCTCCTTCACTCCCTCTTCACCACAACTCAACCCCACCATTCCCTTTAAACTCCTCTCATTCTTCCCCTCTCCCTCACAAAATCTCTTTTCCCATCAACCAACCGAGCCTCTTCCGAGCTCCAACCCCCTCGACCCCCTCAGCCCCCTCTCGGCCCTGATCTCCGCGACCGCCCGCGCTCCGCCGCCGGCCTTCTCCGGCGCTGTCCCGCGCTCCGGCCGACCCGCCGCGACCCCGTGCCCGTCCAGCGAGCTCCCCCGGCCCCTGCCGGCCTTGCGTCACTCCGGCGCGGTTTCCCCCGTGCGCCCCCTCTCGACCCCGCCTCTGGCCTCCGTCGGATCTCCCGGCGCACCTCGACCCCGCTCCGGCGCCCGACTCCAGGCCGCCCCCTCCGGCCTCCTCCAGCGTTCCCCTCCGGCGACCTCTTCCGCGCACACCCCCGGCCAGCTCCCCCGGCGCGTGGCCCCGCTCCCCTCCAGACGCGGCCTCCCTCTCGGCCAGAACCCTAGGCCGAGCGCCCCTTCGCGAGTCCTCTCGGCCTCCCTCGGCCGATCCGCCCTCCCCTGCTGGCTCTGCCCCGAGTCCGGCGACCGTCCTCGGCCGAGCCTCCCTGCTGGCCAGTTCCCAGCGCGCGCGACCCCCGCGCTTTTGTCCCGTCGGCGCACCCCCGCCATTCCCGATTCCGGCCCCTCTGCCCGCTTTCCGCTGTTTCTGTGGCGCCCTCTGTTCTCGTAGGCATGCTTCAATCCCAGCGTTGTTCCGCTGTTCTGCTGGCGCTGTGACCGTACCGATAAGCTGTCCAGTGCGTTCCCGCGCTCCCGTGTGCTGCCCGTGGTTTCTTTCTTTCCATTATTATCATCTGAGAGCTCTAGCCGAGCACGTGAGGTATAACTTTGCCCTTCTTGTCCCTTTCCATTGTACGTCTATGATGACGCGGTCCCGACCCCGTTCCGGGGGTCGGACATTAGATGCGTTGCTTTGGGGATACGCGCAACGGTTACGTTGCTGCGGTTATTCAATAACGTTAGTTCGGACCGTTACGCGGAATGCGTACGTCCCGGTTAGTTCGGTTTTGTGCTTTGGTATTTACCTATAAATCGGTTATAGTGAGTGAATGGTGTTGGCATGGATTGGTTTTGGTTATTTGGACTGTATGGATATATTCTGTGGATTTTGGGACGGTTTATTCTGTGGTTTGGTATTCCCTGATTTGGGACTTTTTTCTTATGCAGGGTTAGTATCGCCTTTGTGGCTGGGTTCCTAGTTACAGAGGAGGTGCTGTCCGATTCTTCAGAAACTCTTTTCCAAAGTATTTGTATTTTAAAAAACAATTTCAAATAGCGTGAAACTACTTTCAAACTCGGTTTCGTAAAAGTATTTCCAAAACTGGTTTGGTCGGTTTTCTCGTTCTTGCTATTTCGTATCCCCGGTCAGGCGACGACCGTACCGGTTGGATGAACCTCGGCGAAATGCAAACGTTACAGGGTATCCCTGTACGTTGAGGCGTTAGCCAGCAACATGATTTTATAAGACCAAGTCTGAGACGCATTTTAAACTATAATTTAATGACATATTATTTTATTAGAATGGGTACTGCTGTTAGTATTTTTGGTGCAGGGCTTCGGCCTACTGTTTGGACCGTTCGCAGCATTCAGAGCTCGCCTTATTAATATTAAATTCATTTATGTAAGTTTGTAAGGGCATAAGCCCACTTTTCTACTTTATTTCGCTGTGGACTTGTATTGTGTAGATTAGGATTTTTTCTTTATTTTCTGGATGGTTTTATCGTTTTCGTAATTAGGCGCTTCGTGACAAAATGGCTAATAAATATTTTGTATAAATTAATAAGGATTTTTCACGTTAAAATAACTTGAATAAAATATTGATAGTTAACAAAACCCACGTTTTATCATTGAAAGAAAATGTAGTTTTATACGTATAATATTAAAAATACAAAGTTTTACGAATTAACCGGTAATGATAATTTTTTCAAGTAAACCAGAAACTTGCTATCCAACTAAATGAGAACCAACGTAGTATGCGTCGTAAACCGTTAGCAGTAGATTAAATAAACAAACTTAAAACTTGACTAGGACCTGCTATTAGAAATTGCAACTAGCACACCTAGTTCGGTTTCACAACGGTTCTAAGTCAAGTTCTCAACTGTAGGATCTCGAAGACGAACTTGACTTCCTCTTCGGTACCAACTTGCCCGTACTCCCGTCTTACAAATCGAGGCAAGTTACTGTTATATTATTCTGCATTTTAATTAGTAATTGTTATCTTGCATGTTTAAACCACATTGTTACACGGAACTCTCTCCTAGAGTATTGATTGATTGACTGCGGGATATTGGGGAAGTAGTGTAGTGTCTATGACCAATACCCCAAATAATTAATGAATGTATTAGCTTACCTCTCTTACACACGCGAATAAGCAATATCGTATCGCTAGGATACAAGTGTACAACCCAAGCCGGTCATAGTCATTATCTACTCAAATCACATTGTTTTCTACCGTGTAGAATTGTAGGAAAATATTGTATTTCAAATTGTTTAAAATTGCAAATTTTTATTATTATTTGAAATGTTGGATATATACTCGTACTTGCTCCCTCCTGACTGGAGACCCAATATTTTAGGTGTCACTGATGATTGCTGAGCTATAGCACAATAGCTACTATGACCCAGTACCATATTCTGCTGTGTTACCGGAGACCTCTTGGAGGACGCAGATCCTGAGGCTGACGAGACAGCCATTCTAGCTAGTTGTCGTTTTAATTCGAGTTTCTTTTATTGAAATTTTTGTAGACTTGAATTCAGTATTTCCTTTCAGCACTTTCAATTTCAGATGTATTCCATTTTGTTGATTAATAAAAGTTTTAAAGTTCCCGTATATAAATGTTGTGACAAATGTTTAGATGTTGTGATTACCTGCAACAAAACAGCTTGCTGCCGCCGTCTCACAATCCGGTTCGACCCAACAAGTTGGGATCGGGTCGTGACATATTCCATCTGAAATTTCTACATCTACAGGACTCCCCCTGCTAGTTTCATGGAAATTGGGGAGTCTACTATAGAAGGGGCAACCGGGGAAACATTGGAGGAAGCATGTGCTGAAGTGGAAATATTTTCACCTCAACTAGATATTACTATTATTGGCCAAGTAAGCAAACATCCTTCTTGGTTATCGTTTTCCATATTTTATGTTGGACAAACTTGCATCATTTTCCAAGCAAAAGAGCGAGTGACTCAACCTGTCCAGACCTATGCCATGTATTCTACTACAAGTATATCATGGAAACTTTCTTTGTCCACAGATTCAGCTATGCAACTTCATTTGTATCTAATGTGTTCAGGAACTATGCTTATTACTGGACTTTTGGGGCGATCATTGCTTACTTTGTTAACCATCCACTATATACTCCTGTCAGTCACATGCAAATGAAGGTTGGCTTTGGTTTTGGGCTGCTATGTCAAGTGTCAAACCTTTATTACCATATTATCTTGAGGGGCCTCAGAAGATGGCCATGCTGGGTATCAAATTTCTCGTGGGTTTCTATTCAACATATAGTGACATGTGCAAACTACACCACCAAGATCTACCAGTGGATCGGCTTCAATATTGCTATATAGACAGTAGCAGGTTGTGTTTGGTTGTGTTTTCGTTGTGGTGGCTGCTTCAATAATGACCAACTGGGCGAAGTATTTCAGTAGTTTGGTGAATGTTATCATATTTTGTACTTGTCAATAATTTTGAAGTATTTCAGTAGTTTGGTGAATATTTGTGACTTGTGCGAAGCTTTAGATGCTTTTTCAAATGCCATGTTTATATTATCATTTGGAAGGCAAGTTTTGACTATGTCTGTTTGAGATAAATCTATTAAAGTGTATGGAAGAGATGTTTTGCATGTGTTAATAATTTGCTCAAATGTTCTCTCATTGATTGTTCTTGTGTTGATAATGGATGAAAGTATAATATGTTGATGTCATCATTTAATGTACTTTCTTCAAAAATCTGATTGTACCACTTATTATGTGTTTCCATGTTCAGTTTAGAAATTATTAGATTTAATTACGGTTCAAACCAAAAATTGGAATGAAAAAATGAAATTAAAAAATAAACAGGAACGTTAATAAAGTGTTGCAAAACTAGCCACAAGACTAATGCAAAATTGTTACAAATTATATTTAGGAACGAGCTTAAAGTGTTCTAAAATGATATTTAGAAATGTTTTAAAGATGTTTCAAAAACACTTTAGAAACATATTATATATGTTCCAAAGACTACTTTTGGAACGCCTAATGCATGTTCCAAACTAAATTTAGGAACGCATTATAAATGTTCCAAATATTGCAATGTCACTTTTAGGAACGATTATGATATGTTCCTAAAAATATTAGGAACATAAAAAAATTGTTCCTAAAGGCCCTTTTTGGTGTAGTGGTCTCAATCTAGTCATAAACTAGCTAACTAGATCTTAATAGTATATGTAAGCAAATCGACTATACATGGCACTATATTAGCATATAAAAATAATATTTTTATATCATAAAGTATATTATTATATTTCCAAAATAAATAAATAAATAATTTTTTGACATATTTTATAGATATTTGTTTGAAGAAAAACTATCAACAAATCAACATATTCAACTAGCACACAATTATGCCATATGTTAAACCAATTGGAATCGAACGACATCGAAAAAATATAGAAATTTAATATTCTAGAAAGAATCAGAATTAATTAAAGAAAATATAATTTTTCATCATAAATTACTTGACAAAATCATAGTAAAGTTTCAAGAAGATTAGAGATAAAATAATCAAGTTTCGGAGAACTTTTCGGTGTCCGAAAAACTAGCATCATGGAAACGATAGCACAAACACAAGAAATGTTTGCAAATCTGAATAAAATGATAAATGAGGATTTCAGAGTCACTACAAAGTTGTTTGAGGTCAAAAGGATTCACAAGTCGTCGAAAACTTTCGCACTCCAACATTGGTGCAGCCTGGACCAATTTTAGTGCAACGGACACCACGGACAAACCTTTGAGAACCACGTGAGGTGGCAATTGGAGATGATAGAGGACACATACGGGTACATATTAGAATTGGTTTTGTGACTAATGTATCACTTAAAGTAGATGAAACCCATGTGCAAAGATGACAAACCTGGGTTCGAAATATTTATTACGGCTGGAAATAACCTTCAACTTCGTCTTTCAAACAACCAAATAAGTGGACGAGACTCCCCCAATGCTTGATAGGGTTGAATAGGGGTCTCTTGGGATCATCGTGGAGGTGGTGGAGCGACGAACGAAGGTCTGAAAGGGGTGTTTGGAGGTGGTCGACCAAAGGGGGCTGTGCGTGCGTCTTGGAAGTATAGGTCTCGGGTTTGGAGGATGTAAGGCGAGGGACGGATGATTTATGAGCACCTATATATAAAATTTTGAGGGTTTATGAGTTAGGGTTTGATAGCAATTGGTTTGAACAGATTTGGTTAAGTTTTGGTAACCCAATCAAAAGATATGGTGAGATGTATCTATAGGTTTAATTGGGTTTCCTGATATGGTAAATATTGAGTGAATATTTGGTGGATCCAAATGAATATGGCTGCTATTAAATTAATAAAAATCAACCAAATATGGGTTTATTAGATTATGGCAACCTAGGATAGGCTCGACTAAGCTAGTTGGACTAGGGTTTGGTCTAAGCAATTTACGGAGTCGAAATAAACTCCGAAAATACAATAATTGGATCTTATGTGTCATTTGAAAATAAATAGCATATGGTAATTCAATTGAGTATGACACCATTGGCATGTATGTAGTAGGCTCAAAATATGTCAAAATTATATATTGGATCGAATGGTCTGAATTAATGTGGAGTCCCTAAATTAAATTGGAAAATATAACAAGTTTTACGGTAGATGGTAAAATGGCCTAAATTAACCCGAAAGTTGTGCAATAAAAATAGAGTACAAGGGAATGAGTTTGAGTGGGGCATGATATACAAAAATGAAGATGAACTTGTCTAAAGCAAACCATATGAAGATTGTTTCGAGAAATCGGTTGTGCTCCTAAAATCAAAGCAATGAAAAAGGGTAATTAATAACCAAATATAATAGTGGTAAAATAACTATAAATAGATATATTAAATAAAATTAAAAATACCTAGAAAATTCAGGGGACCCACAACCAACCCACCTTAAAGAATTTTGTTCTCGAAAGTAGACATACAATAATATACAACACCTAATATTTATTTTAATAAATAATCAATGATAATGATTCCCAGTCCCGACAGAGCTGGCCTCGAACCTTCCCATCGAGCTTTGTCTTGACGCTTTGGACACCTCGTAACCTGATGCTGGTTCGATCAGCATAGTCCTAACTTGTTCCTTCAATCCTTTTAAACGTGTCCCTTCTTCGCAAGAGTGACAAGTCGGGAGCTCCTTTGTCCGGTACAAGGCGACCCTGTACTGAAGATGTACTCCTGGATATCATATCGGTCTTCCATGTTGTCCTCAAAATTACATAAAATATGGTATAAAAGAAACTAGTCGAACATGATTTCTAGAGGACGCTACTACTAATGGAATTCTAAGTTCACATAACCTACTCGAAAATAAGGCACCTTTAGTTCTAGATCCATCCTAACTTATGTGACGACAACATAAAATCAAGGTCAGGATCCTTCTAATGGGATTTCTAGAATGGTACAATTTCCCTAGAAAGAATACAAAAGTTAGGTATTGCAATTGAAATCAAAGGCTTACTAAGGAGTCGTAAGTACCATCATGATGCTATTGGTTAATGACTCTATAAGAAATATTATTACTAATTCAACACTATTCCTATATAGTCAGGTATTCAACACGATAGAAGGAAAACAATATTCTACTCCTTACTATCGACAAGCACTATACAATTCTTATATGTACACCTAACCATTTTTGCACCTATCTGCTAAGCAAGGATCGAGGGTGAGCAGAACAAATACACACACCTATTGGTCAAACTTCTAGTCCTGGTCTGTTATAATCGTTTCAAGGATAGTCTTACCATATATAGAGATACTCATCTAGCCTAACTCAAACCTTCATACTCTGTCTAATACTTTTAGGTCACCTATCATTATGATATTAGCACTCGATAAAATTCCTCTAGTACTTCTATTCAAGGTTCTATCTTAGGCAAATGGTAGCACAAATTTAGTTTAGTGATTCTAGCGTTTCTCGTTAGGTTCAAGTCCTACGTTGTACTCTACTCTAATTTCTATCTTAGGAAAATACCTATAAAATTCTACCTACCTTAGCTATTTACCTAGTCCCATCAAGCATAAATTTTTATATTCAATTTATTTTATACGGTAAAGGTTTTACACAAACTCAGGTCCAACCTTAAGTATAAGACTTACCAAACCCTTCTACTCTTAACAAAGTCTCAAGTTATACTTTCTAAAGTCTGTGGTCCTATTTTTGCTTAGGGAACTGTAACTAATACTAATGTTCAAATGTATAATCTCCCAATTAATACCCCTAGCTATCAGAAAAATCCTATCATATGTTCCTATCAATTCTCTATGGATATGAAAAGCCTCTTATCTACCATACCTATTTAAGAAGGGGTAGAAAATTTTATCATCAATAAAAGGAATTTTCTACCAAATTAAAACTCTAAAAAAATGTCAATCTGTTCTAATCGACCTTTCTAATGGAGGTATTTTATTCTACTCCTACAGACCTTAGATAATCATCCTTCTATGAAATATTTTATCAATATGGCTTCTATCCTATGACAGAAAATGATCAAAAACTACCACAACTAGTCTAGGTACGGTAGAACACAATGTTCATCAAATTCATAGCCGGTACATTTGCCAGTCCAAAAGACATCACCAAGAACTCGTAATGATCATAACAAGTCCTTGGTGTATCTTCTCTGCGCACCTTCTTCTCGTGGTACTCCAACCTAAAATCAATCTTCGAATATGCCTTTTCTCTTTACGGCTAATCGAACATGTCAATGGTAAACTATACCTAGGTTATTAGAACGATCTTGGGCTTCAGATGATCAAATAGTCTGAAGATGACAAACTCTGACCCATACTAAAGCATAGACTACCTATCAAGGTTTCCTAAGGATGTGTCAAGCTAATCTTTAAAGTCATGATCTAACTTATGCTACCTTAAAGGTCATGTATCTTATCTCTACCTAGTTTTCCCCACTTCTGTGGCCTAGATTTCCGCAAATTGTCGCATCTGGCAACATGATGTTATGCACTAAAAATGCAATATGCTAGGTCCTACCCATCCTTGATCCTCTTAATTATTCAACCTATACATAGTACTGCTCCTATGACTCATCCCTCTTTATAGTCCGATGTATATCTTATTCCAACACAATTGCTCTAACTACAAGTCCATTTGAATTTCTAACTAACCAGTATCGATAAAAGGTTTAGAATATCTTCGACTTACTAGTCTTCTTAAGCTAAGATTTCTGATTCTACTTCTATTTCTTAGTTAGGTCTAACCATAAAAGCTTGAAATACCATAATCAATCCTTAAACACTATGCCATACTCCGATAGGTTATTTCGAATCTCCTTAATAGTATGATTAACAACTCCACCCTTTCTAGTCTATAGGAAGCTAGATGATACGTACAAGTATACACACCCATTATATCCTTATCTACTAGGTAAGGGTGAAAGTTAAGGCTAAGCAGCACGTATGTATGGTACTTGACAACCTATCTACCTATTAGTAAATATTCTAGTCATGGTTGTTAATATGTCATTCCAAGGCTAATCTCTCCTTACATAGATATTTGTCTGGTCTAACATAGACCTATTCACTCTACACCAACATCCTTAGTTTGGCACTATGGTACATCAAGTCATCACATTCCATTCTAACATTATCATTCGCCAATAATCTTCCTAGTGAAGATCCTTGAGGCTACTATCCAAGGTAACTTTATTTTCTGGCATAAGCAAAATATAATGATATCTATATCATCCAAGGAAAATTTCCTGCGTCTCAAGCTGACCATAAAATTTTGGTAAGGATTTACATCTATCTTAGGTATAGTGCCTATCGAATCATTTTGTTCATAACGATATTATCGAGTACTTCCAACTATAGTCTTTCATGTGGATGATCACAGTCTAGTTAGGGGACCGTAACTAGCTCTAAAAGTTTACTATATTCTTTCAGATTTCTTCAATCACAATGGTTGCGAAACATATCATACCTTCCTGACTAAACCTAATTACTCTTGTTATACCTCTAGCTCCTTTCCATCTAAAATAGGTAAACAATAGAATGATTGTAGTCCATTGATCCGAGAGTCTCTTGTTAGGGTTAAGTTGCCTATAACAATCCTATACTGCCAATCTGAGCTAATCAGTCTTTCAAATAGAGGCATCCATCTTACTTATCTTAACAAACTGTCACGATCCGCACCCTAGAGTAAGGGCACGAGACGTGGGTACGTCCAGCCTACGCCGCAGTGTCGACGGTAGAACGCTGTCCTAGGTCAACATCTAACAATATAAAGGTACCTGTACAGTATATACTCTCCGAATGGAGGTGACATAACAAATACAGTCTCAATCACAACTAAAGTAGAACAGGATAAATATAGATAGATAGATAAATATCCAGAACAGAAGAAATCACAGAGATACAATTCAGAAGTCTAAGTGTCTAAAATAAGTACATATCCCAAAATCCCAAAAGCCATATACAGTAATCCATAAAAAGTAAAGACATCATAATCTAAGGGAGAGTCATCCACTGCTAGTGGGTCCTGCTGTTGGTCCAAGTCCAAGCACTCATCTAGGGTCGCACCATAATATGTAGGGCAGAACGCCTCAGCCTCGTCCTCTATAATATTTCAACAGATCCAGTCAGGACAGGAGCGAGCACAGTACATCTCAACAAATCATAGCTGGTCAGGATATATAATCATGCTAGAGAGTAAGATACAAGAAACTGAAAGAATAACGTGATAAAAAGGAAGACTGTAAATAAATAGATACAGTATATAGAGAACTATCAGTGACTAGTGATTCAGAGCACAAGACGGTTATGTAAACGGCACGATATTGTAATCTACTGGATTGAATACATAACCACTTCTACTCCCCCGCCCCAATCAATACACAAGGATCTAGCCAAGTTATGTTATTAAACACGAAGAATGGTCGTACACGAAGATCATGTGAATACATGAATATACACGATTTCACACGATTTGTACACGAATGTCATGAATACAAGGAGTACACGATGCTCACGATAAAGTTCACGAACACGAATACCTGATGTATCCGCTACGGGGATAACATCGCACGACAAGATCCATATAGTACTAATCCATGTTTCCAACGTGTCAGCATCATGTAAAGTAATCTAAAGCAGGAAATATACTCCTAATGCAGGATATGAAATGATCAGAGACTGTACTCGCCTGTATCCTGAGAATCTGAAGAATATCGACTGTCCGAGGAGTGGTGTCTGTCTCCTATAGAACAGTACAAGTCACTATGAGTCTAAAATGATAATAAGATGCAAGTCAATGCATTCTACATGAATTTAGGTCAATCCAGACCAAAGTCAACTCTTGGTCAACCCTAGAAGTCAAACTAGGTCAACTAGGTTAAACCTAAGTCAAACAAGTCTATACTAGTCTAACTCGTCTATTCTAGGTCTAACAAGGCTATACAAGTCCAATCTAGACTCACTAGGCAAACAGACACACCCATAGGCCATAGGCTATATCATGCCTATAAACCAAACCATATCACTTATACACATGTCAAATTATATATATCTAAAATAACACACATATTGATATATTTATATAATATAACATAGTAACATATATTAGCATATAGGCTACCTATATGTATACCACACATGTATATAGGATACCTTAAGATGTGAATCTCACATACACATACACATAGGGAATAGGAAATGAAATGTGTATGTGTTCAAGTGTGGGTGTGAATGAAGACATGAGAGTACAAGAGGGCATGTGTGTGTGAGTGAGAGACAAGAGAGGACAGGAAATACCAAAACAGTGTCATTCCTGGAATCATTAATACATAGGTGTTTATGTGAAAACAGATAGGGAAAACAGGAAATCAGTGTAGTGCTACATGACAGTTGTGTGTGCAAATAGGAATAGAAAACAGGGCATACAAATCAGTAGCTAACATCATATCCTGGAAACAGTGATATACACTGCTCATGTGTCAAAGGAAACAGTGTATACAGGAATGGAAAAAATTATAACCTGTGTACTAGGTGATCCTGTGTGCAGTGTCAATAGAAAGTCAGGGAAATACATGTGTGTAGGGAAAAATCAGTGATACAGTGAGCTAACTAACAATATGAAATCTGGAAAAAAATAGTTGACAGTTCACAGGAAAACAATCAGTGGCTTGTACATTGTTAGGAATGTGAAACATGTAAAAACAGTGGCATGTGTTCAAACCTGGAAATAGTGAGGTAAATAGGGACTGAAATACATCAGGAATTAGGAATGAATGCATTGACAGTTAACTATGAATCGACATTCATTTCAGAAGAAAAAGAAAGAATGAAATAGCTTGACAGTTATCAAGAACAGTGAGTTAATACATTGAATGGGAAGAAAACAAGACAAGTACATTACTAATCTCAGATTTTGGAAAAAAAGGAATCAATTCCCAGATTATGAAGAACTAACAATCATTCCAACTCGACAGTTAAGGATAAAAATCAATTTCAGGATATCAATTCTCAGTTTCCTATATTCGAACCCAACACAAAGTCTAATATCCCATTTTCAAACAAAAGCCAATATCGAATGTAATATTAAGCTAACATGAACTAACAATCATGTGGGGATCATTTAACAGTGAAAAGAAAACAATAGAATAGAATTTAAAGTTCAGAAATTTGAAATAACCCATGTATCAGTAATGAGTATCAGCCGATTGCCATTTAACCCAAATTCGAACCCAATTTCCCATCAATAACCTAAACTAACATGTAAACTCAATTGAACATATATCATTAATCATGTTAGGATCTATTTAGCAATTAAAACATGAATTAAAACCATTAAAACTGGAATTAAACAGAGAAACAAAACCAGAACCGTGCACGCACAGTGCACTCCCCGTGCACACGTGATACCGTGTCCGACACGACACGAGAGGTCATGTCACTTGGGGAACCTCGTGTCAGTGGTTGCCCCAACACGTGTGTCCAATATCACGTGTCCTCGTGGCGTGTGTTGCGTGCAAACGACCCCGAGCAGCAGGAGAAGCAACACTGCGCGCGCGCGTGGTGCACCCCGCGTGTTCCCGTGTCCATTGCGACACGACACGACACCAATATCAACTCAGAACACCATAAATTAATAAACGAGCCTAAACCCTAATTTTCTATTCAAAAACATTCCAGAAATCAAATCGAAATGCCCTTTGGGGCATTTCATCAAACACATTCATGCATGGACTGATACGTGTCCGATACGGACACGTATTGGACACGTAACCTAGGGTTAGCTATACCTACAGTTAGGGTAGGCCTAGGGCTTCCTAAATATGCAATAATAACAGCATTTTATGCGTGGATTAGAAATTACCTATGGGTTTGCAAAGGCTCAAAAAGCCCCAATGAGAGTGGATCCTCAAGCCACCAAAACTCCTTCAAATTGTCCACACTCTGAAATTTCTCACCACAAACAACATGTAGAAGAAATTTAGAACCTATTGCAATTGGTTTGAGGGAAAAAGGAATTAAATAGGATTTACTAGGAATTATTGAAGATGGAGCATACCTCTTTTTTTCCAACTTGAGAACTTTCTAAAGGAGGCTAGCCCTAACTTTGAGGAGGCATTAAATAGATGGGGGGTTAGTGTTGGCCGGCCATGGGGAGGGTGTTGGGCTAGGGTTTACTTGGTGTTGGGCTTTGGGCCTCTAAGGGCTTAAGTCGTAAATCATGACATGTGAAATAACAAGCCATTAACTAGCCTAATCAAATCCTAATTTCTCCAAATAAATTCTAATGAGTTGGATATGGTTAACTTAAATTAACCTAGGGTTTCATAATCTAACCAAGTGGTCATGACCTAGGTTAACTTCTAGGACAGTCTCCTAAGTCACCCTGAGTCAAAGTCAATAATAGCACCAAATCAATTATACTAAAAATCACTTAAAATTTCTAAATTATAATTAATACTAAATAATTCCAAATAATTCCAAAATTTAAAAAATGACCAAAATACCCTCAAGCTAGAAATGTGGTAGTGACACAAACTAACCCCTACTATCACTACCTTCTACCTTATAATAGAATATAATCCAAATGGTTTATCAAGCACGAGCGTTCATCCTTCTAAAATAGGGAAGACGAGAATCCAAAGTAAGGAGTTCAAGAAAGACGACCGACTTCGATTTTTGAGTTCCAAGGGCGATAGAGGAAATCAAAGAAAATTTTTAAAAGAAATTATTGATTGAGATCCTAATACATTATCCTATGGTAGGCTCATTCGGTATAGTAACATAACTGAAACAATATGCTTTGACCTGCATGGGCCACCACAAAAATATATCATACCCCAATCCTGAAATACATAGGATTAGGAACATAAGCATGCTAGCTAATATGATCTAGAATAAGTACCCAATTTAATGGACTTACTCCAGATATATTACGCTGTAAAAGTATACTAAACATATGCCAATTAAAATATATATCAATCCACATGTAGGAAAATAAAGCAAGAATGAACAATATATAAAATAGTCGGTCTCCCTATAATACACATGTTCGAGCAAACTCGAGAATGAAATCAGTTTACGAAACTAAGATATAACAACAAGTAATAGAAAGATACTAGAGAAAACGAAAGATAAAATCTAGCATAAATACATGAATATATTAGAATAACCATTATCACCTGCAGACACAATCATACCATCCATCTATCTATTTTATAAAAGCTCAGCCACAACCTAGAGAAATCACCAGGTTTTCAAAGGAATGTAACAAGATACAAAAGGCATGCCAATGTAAAACTGAATATATATAAGGGAATAATCCTAAATCACAACATGGCCCAATAGTACATCATCGAAATAATGAACCACACCTACAACCAGACAAGGACAAGGGTGACACACTATTCCGTGATAAGACAATATCCCATGGCTATGTGAATGCATATTGAAGACGACTTTGAACGTGTGGGTGGGTGATAAAGATATAGCAACGAATTACAAGCTGGCATCGGATCACGAGCTGATGAATGTACATATACTAGCATATCTCCTGACCATACTTAGCGTGCAGCTAGTGGCCACTGCCGGATATATCCTCTAGTATATGTGCCCGTAACTGGGTAACTAGGAACTATGAGCCAAACATGCAACTATGAACTATGAGGCTCATGACCCTGCAATCTCCTCCGAAGATTACGAAGTCTAGTAAGGTAACCTCATACGTCTTTTGGTAGTCTTCCCTGTCCATGGGACAGCACAAGTCTGTAGAACCCTAGAGGGGGGTGAATAGGGAAATAAAAAATAACTAGAGCACAAGAAGCAATATATGACAAATAAAAGAAAAGAGTAAGAAGATCAAACACAAGATGTATCCTGGTATCCTCGCTTGAGGCAATCCAGTCCCGGAACTCTCTCCGGCTTAAATCCACTATTTAATCAAATAGTACACACGAGTTTGGATCTGAAGAACTTGCCAACTTCAACACGAGTTTGGATCCGAAGACTCGCCAACTTCAACACACAAGTTTTCTTACGAAGGCTCGCCAACTTCAAACAAATGAGAAGAGAACTTGTTGATCTTCTAACACGTGAAGATCGAAAATTACAACTCTTAAATACTCTAGCACTTTGGGAGAGGATGACAATTAAAAGCTTGGTAGAGTAGTAATGGTGGAACTCTTGGTTGTTTGGAAAATTTATGGCAAGAGTTGGTGAAAGCTTCATGAGAGAGAAGGCTTTCATTTATAGAGAAACCAAGAGTAGGTGGCATTTAATGCTCCTGGATACAGCCTGAACGGCATACCGTCGGTATGCACCGGCATACCATCGGTATACCGGTCACCCAGTAACGGTCATATTAATATCCGTTGGGAGCATTTAATGCTGCCATTAATGCTAGTCAAAGCAATTCAAAAATCAAATATTTGTAACCCGGTATACCGTCGGTATGCCGCGGCATACCGTCGATATACCGATGTTTTATCACAGAACGTTTTTAGGCAAACAAAACGGTATACCGTCGGTATGCCGGAGCATACCGTCGGTATACCGACGTTTTGTCACAGAACATTTTGTGGTCCACAAAACGGTATACCGTCGGTATGCCGACAATTTTTCACATAAAGTTTGTGGACGATAAAAACGGTATACCACTGGTATGCCGGAGCATGATGCCGGTATGCCGCTCTGTAAGATATTAATTTTTGACTTATGCTTTTAGTTAGTCATCCAACCTTAAGTGTTTACAGATATACCTAGACCTTGTACAGACTTGAAATCTTTAAGCAGTGAGGAAGCCGTCTATGCAAGGATCGCCGGTATTGCTTCAGTCTTCAATGCAATGGATGGTAGTACTTGAGAGGATAGACTTTATGTAGTAGAGCTTTTGAGAAGATATGAATCTGAAGACATAGAAAACTAAACTACGAAGATGCTGTTAATATATCAAAATAAAATGTGCCAACAAAGTCATGTCCATGACTCGGACAACCCATATCTCAAATACAAGTCATCCTTCATAGACACGATCTAACTATCCATTGAGTCAACTCACCAATGGCCAGTCAATGCGCAACACATGCATATGAAACCACACTTATGTACCGTATAATAAAGCGTGTCTAGCCATGGAAGTTATATCAATAACTTCACCACTAACGGTAAGTCCACTAACTCTAAGTTAACACAGACACCCAAGTCATCAATGACTATATCGATGGCACTAAGTCAAACTTGGACACTATAACTATAACCAACGAAGAACAAAAACATGAAACATAACTTAAACATAGAACAAAGGCAAGGTATCTTGCTTGAAATATCGAAAATAATGTAAGCAAAGGTCCAACTCCAATAAATACAGGCAAATAATCACGAACTCCTAGAATATAAATAAACTAAATCAATACTAAATCCAAACAACACTTTGGTATATATATATATATATATATATATATATATATATATATATATATATATATATATATATATATATATATATATATATATATACTCGATCACATAAACTAACTAACGAGTATTAAAATACATATAATATTCCCTCCACATATAGTATCACGATAACATAAAATAATATTTTATAATATAAAAATAATCATTTTTAATTATGAAATAATTAAATAAATATTTTTAGACAATTATTACATATATATATTTTTAAGAAAATAAATTATCAAAGTATCAATCTTAACTAGCAACACAAGTCGCCAACTTGTCGAATAGTTTCAAAATCAAATAACCATATAAAAATTCGGATTTTAAATTCTGGAATAAGTCTGAATAATTTGAGAAATAATAGTATTTGATGTCAAAAATACACAACAAGGATTACATACTATATACAGTCTCAATCTAGTCATAAACTAGCTAACTAGATCTTAATAGTATATGTAAGCAAATCTACTATACATGGCACTATATTAGCATATAAAAATAATATTTTTATATCATAAAATATATTGCTATATTTTTAAAAATAAATAAATAATTTTTTGACACATGTTATATATATTTGTTTCAAGAAAAACTATCATCAAATCAACATATTCAACTAGCACACAATTATGCCATATGTTAAACCAATTGGAATTGAACGATATAGATAAAATATATAAATTTAATATTCTAGAAAGAATCGGAATTAATTAGAGAAAAATATGATTTTTCATCATAAATTACTTGACAAAATCATTGTAAAGTTTCAAGAAATTTAGAGATCAAATAATCTAGTTTCGGAGAACTTTTCGGTGTCCAAAAAACTAGCATAATGGAAATGCTAGCACAAACACATGAAATATTTGTAAATCTGAATAAAGGACATTATTAGATGATAAATAAGGATTTTAGTGTCATTACTAATGGGTTGTTTGAGGTTGAAAGGATTCACAAGTCGTCGGAAACTTCCACATTCCGAAATTGGTTTAGTATGGACCAATTTTACTGTAACGGACGCCACGGTCAAACTGTTGAGAACCACGTGAGGTGGTAATTGAAGATGATAGAGGACACATAGGAGTACATGTTAGAATTACTTCTATGGCCAACAGATCATTAAAAGTAGATAAAAATCCATGTACAAAGATGACAAACCTGGATTCAGAATTTTTATTACGGCTGAAAATAACCTTCAAGTTCGTCCTTCAAACGACCAAATAAGTGGACAAGAGTCCTCCGGGGCTTGATAGGTTGAAGAGGGTCTCTTGGGATCGTCGTGGAGGTGGTAGGGAGACGAACGGAGGTCGAAAAGGAGTGTTTGGAAGTGGCCGGCCAAAGGGGGGTGTGCTCGCGTCTTGGGATTATAGGGCTCGGGTTTGGAGGATGTAAGGAGAGGGACGGCTGATTTATGAGCACATATATATAAAGTTTTGAGGGTTTATGAGTAAGGATTTGATAGATGTTAGTTTAAGATATTTGGTTGAGTTTTGATAACCCAATCAAAAGAAATGGTGAGATGTATGTATAGGATTAATTGGGTTTTCTAATATGGAAAGGTAAATATTGAGTGGATATTTGGCAGATCAAAATGAATATGGCTGCTACTTATGTAAACCCCCGTTCTGATTATTGATTATTTTATTTTATTCTCAGCATTTTATTGGCATGAGACAGTAAATTTTAGATTTATAAATATGTTTTACTAAAATATTTTATATAATGAGGCTTATCATAGGTAATATGTAATGGTATATAATGAATTGGTGTGATAGGGGTTTGTAAATTCTATAACTAATAGAAGGGAGCTTTTTGCAAATTGGGTTAAAGGAGGGGGCTAATTGCTAATTTTCTTTTTAAATCCCACGGCCAAACCAATTCCCTCTGATAACCTACACATCTCTGTATTTGAATTTGATATGAATTCAAATTTATCTTCACCAAAACCTTAGATAGGAACAAATTAAATTCTTCTCTATCTCTCCTGATTTGATCGAACTTAGTGTATATATATTTCTCGAGGGATTGGTAGCCGACCCAACCCCCGCAAAACCCTAGCATCTCAACTCCAGTTTGCCGCAGTTCCTCTCCCTTAGGTCGAGGGAACGACGAAGTGGCCGAGCCATCGAAGGAGGCGCCGTGACTCGCGTTCAAATCAGTTAAGGTAATTCTCCTTTAACATAGCAATATCATCATAGTGTTAATATTAATATTAATGTTAATATTAATATTAATGTTAATATTAATATTAATCCGTAATTTAATGTTAATATTAATATTAATATTAATATTAATGTTAATGTTAATATTAATGTTAATATTAACATTAAATAGTAAATTAACATTAAACTTAACATTAAAATTAATATTAACATTAACATTAATATAAAAAAATATAAAAAAACTAATATTAACATTAACATTAATATTAACATTAATATTACGAATTAGAGTGAGAGAGTTTTTAGGAGGTTTTCTAAGAGGGACTTTTGATCCGCTTCCTATATATATATATATATCTATATATAATATATATATATTATATAATATATATATATAGGCCGCGGATCAAAAGTCCCCCCTTAGAAAATCTCCTAAAAAACCCCCTCACTCTCAGCCGTCCATTTAATATTATTAATATTAATTTAATATTAATTTTAATATTAATATTAATGTTAATATAATTTTAATATTAACATTAAATACTAAAATTAACATTAACTTAACATTAAATTAATATTAAATTAACATTAACATTAACATTAACTTACATTAATATTAACATTAACATTAATATAATAAAAAAAAATAAAAAAAAAATAAAATAAATTTAACATTAACATTAATACCCCCCTTAGAAAACCTCCTAAAAAGCTCCTCACTCTCAGCCGTCCATTTAATGTTAATATTAATGTTAATATTATATTAAAGTTAATGTTAATATTAATTTTTTTTTATATTAATGTAATGTTAATATTAATGTTATGTTAATGTTATATTAATTTTAATGTTTTTAATGTTAATTTTAGTATTTAACATTAATATTAATATTAATATTAACATTAATATTAACATTAAATGGACGGCTGAAGTGAGAGGGTTTTTAGGGGTTTTCTAAGGGGGACTTTTGATCCGCTTCCTATATATAATATATTATATATCTATATATATATATATATATATATATATATATATATATATATATATATATATAGATATATATATATAGGGAGCGGATCAAAGCCCCCCTTAGAAAACCCCCTAAAAAATCCCTCACTCTAATTCGTAATGTTAATGTTAATATTAATGTTATATTAATGTTAATGTTAATATTAATGTTAATATTATATAATGTTAATATATTTTATATATATTTTTATTAATTAATTTTAAGTTAATATAATGTTAATGTTAATTTAATGTTAATATTATTTTAATGTTAAGTTTAATGTTAATTTTAGTATTTAATGTTAATATTAACATTAATATTAAAATTAGCATTAACATAATATTAACATTAATTAATAATAATGATGGATTAGGTGAGGGGGTTTT
>JANAVB010022999.1:19092588-19124212 GCA_029216955.1 Iris pallida | reverse complement strand
AGGCGCCTCGGTTCCAGCGCCCCCGAGGTCAGAGCCCGCCCTCGGGCCCCGCTTCCCCCTAGGCCTCCGCGCTCTCCTCGGAGTCCCCCTCCCCCATTGGCCCACGTGCCCTCGCGGGCCACGGCCCCCCCTGTTGTCCTTTTCTGCTTTTGCTTTGATGGTTGATTTTTTGAGTCGGGTTCCCGCCTGGCGGGGACCGATCAATATTGAATTTTCCTTCTACTTTGTATTCCAAAAAAACCTATGGCCGAGCGCCCCCCCGATCATTCTGAATTAGTTTTACAGCCTTTTTATTTCTGCAACCATGTTTACCAGAGCGAGTTTGTGTTTCTCGGCTCTGTCACCGCTTGTAATGCTCTTTCTGAGCTTTCCTTTTATCAATAGAATTTCCTTCAGTTAAAAAAAAAGATTAAAAAAACATAATATAATATATATATATAGATATATATATATATATATATAAATATATATATATATATTTTTTTTTTTTTTTTTTATATATATATATATATATATATATATATGGGAGCGGATCAAAAGCCCCCTTAGAAAACCCCCTAAAAACCTCCCTCACTCTAATTCGTAATATTAATGTTAATATTAATATTAATATTAATATTAATGTTAATATTAATGTTAATGTTATGTAATATTTATTTTTTTATATTTTTTATATTAATGTTAATATTAATGTTAATGTTAATGTTAATTTTAATATTAATTTTAATGTTAGTTTAATGTTAATTTTAGTATTTAATGTTAATATAACATTAATATTACATTAACATTAATATTAACCTTAATTAACATTAAATTACGGATTAGAGTGAGGGGGATTTTTAGGGGGGTTTCTAAGGGGGCTTTGATCCGCTTCATATATATTATATATATATATATATATATATATATATATATATATATATATATATATATATATATATATATATATATATATAATATGGAAGCGGATCAAAAGCCCCCCTAGAAAATATGTTTGATTTTTTACCATTACCAAACAGGTTCATGCCTGACATATGTACGTTACATATCCGGAAGAACCAGTCGTCCGCCACACTCACTTTTGTAGGTCGCAGCGGATTGTTAGCTTCGAAAGGTCAAAAGTGAAAGTACCAACCTGAATATTGGTATTCATGAATGATGGTGATACTAAACTATAAAGTTTCTAAGTTGGTGCCATAATGTTGGTGCATCTGTAGGGATACTACAGATGCATTATTGTCCTACTATCATAGACCTGAAGTTCTATGTTTAGAATTATTATTATTATTGATTAATAATATCTATGTTTCAACTATTGATGAGTTATTGCCATATCTAGAAACTATAATCCATGTCAAAGAGACATCTTATGCATGAATGATAGTGCTCCTACCAACATCCTCCTAAGAATAATTTTTCCTCCAACAAGAAATATTAGTATGGAAAACTATCCATAATAGTTGGACAGGGTCATATTATTGAAGGCTCCGCAGAGCCCACTTGATTTTACCCAATAAACCTACTCACTTATAAAAATTGTTTTATACTCTCATAATTCCATAAAATTCTTTTTGGGAGTAAAAATGGGTCTCGTATTAAAACGCTGAGCAAGTGAAATATTTTTTTTGTGTAACCACTAGTTTAGATAACCAGAAGTTCATCCTAGAGAACCAGAAGTTCGTCCTAGACAACTAGAAGTTCGTCCTAGACAACTAGAAGTTCGTCCTAGAGAGATTATCCAGCTATTCACTTTGTCAATTCACATACTATATGAGCCAAAGCTTAATCCTAAGTCCATTGTGAACCAGAAGATGAATAATCACATAAATTTTAAATTGTGACACGATCGACAAGACATCCCAACAGTGACGATAATAATTGTCATACTCTTTATTATTTATTATTATTATTATTATTATTATTATTATTATTATTTTATTATTATTATTATTATTATTATTATTATTAATTGTTTTCAAAAAGAAGAATTTTTCATGGCATGACACATGTCATGCCATGTCCTTTAGAAGAGTGGAGAAGGGGGGTAGGTGTCCCTTGTATTTAATGGAGGGGGGGGAACACCTCATCTATTCTTCCCCATTAATAAATTCCCCCCCCCCCCACACACAAACACTCACCACCACCCCACTCCCTACTACTACTACTGCTGCTGCTCTAGCCGCCCCCGCCGCCGCCGTCCGCCCGCCGCCCGCCGCCCCTCCCGGCCACCTCCACCACTCCATCTTCATTTCCTTCCTCTTCCTCCTCCTTCCATTCTACTTCCAAATCCAAGGTAAAAATTTCCATTCCTTTCTCTCAATTCCTTCAAATTTTCAAATTCTAGGTTAGTTTTTTTTTTTACTAATAACATCCAATTGTGAACTATGGTTGGGTTCAATTTAGGAATTGTGAAAAAAATCTAGGTCATCTCAAACCCAAGGCAAGTCCTCTTTCCCTCTTCCTCTTTCTTTAGGAATACTCCATTTTGATTCTTTAGATTAATTTTGAACATGTATAGGTTTATTTATAAATTCTAAAATTACAAATTAGATGTCAATTTCTTTATTCATAAGAACATAATATGGATTATAAGTTAAGATAATTCCTCTACTTATTGTTTAGCTTCAAATTCTGAAATTTTGATATTGTTTAACTAATTTGAGACCTTTAAAACTTTTGAAATTTCTGTTTTCTAGTAAAATTTCAATTTTGATAAACATAGATAAAGAATTAAAATTGTTATACTTAGACACTGGAATAATTATATGTGACGTAACACGGATAAGTTTATATGCATTTGGACACAAATAATACTTGAAGGAAGGAACCGATTGTGGACATGAATTATCTGGACTTGAATTTTCTATGAACAAATTGAACACATGTGGACATATGGGACTCTCCAAAGGTAAGTCTGACATACACATAGGAACTGAACAACTGGACCGCACACCGGAAAGGTAAAAAGTACAAGGACCTTGTATTTCCCTACTTACAAATAAGTGCTCAATTTTGTGTGTTCATAATTAGAAATAAATTTCGTTTCTACATTTTCCTGCTTCGTGCACCTTCAAGGATTGATATATGGATATGGAAGGGTTTTGTTTTGATTTGGTTTTGCATACTATCTACATGATATATATATATATATATTATATATATATATATATATATATATATATATATATATATATATATATATAAACATTGTCATTTTAAGCCTTTGTATATTAACTAGTATAATTTGGATAAACATTAAGTATTGCTCTATTCTGATAAACTGGAAAACAATTCGCAAGCCGCAACCCGATTAAATTGCTAAAGGAAAGGTAAAAAAAAAATTTGCTTGCTCAGTTAAGAGTCTCAAGTTTCCTTTTTGTTTATTTTATTTACTGCGTGGTCCGGTGTTGAGGTTTGCTCCACCGAAGGGGTCGACGAACCCGGATTTTTCATATATATATATCTTTGTTAATTTTTGGGGGTTCCTAAATACAAAGGAGACTCTGCCAAAATTTTTGGAAAATTTAGAAGATAGACAAATTTCTGACTTTTCGGAAATTTTAGAAAGTTTCTTATCTAGGAAGCATTGGGCGGGGAGAACAACTGAATATCCCTAGATATCCCGTAACATAATAACAAAAGCTGATCAGTATTTCGAAAATCTCGTGAATCAGTACATCTATTTTCAAATAGAGGGTACTAGCCCAAGGGAGGCTCGAAAATCTCGGAAATCAATGCATCTATTTTGACAGTAACATCAAATAGATGGTTTTAGCCCAAGGGAGGCTCGGAATTCACAGCCTGATCCCAGATCAACGGAATTGTTTACGGGAAGTATTTAGAGGATTATTCAGAGTAATGTTCTTAAAATTGCATTGCATTAAATTCCATTTTTTTCTCTCCAGAAAAGCTCAAAGGGAAGCAAATCATACTAAAAGCTCAAGGGAAGCTCAAAAATCTTACTATTCATGGAGTAGGATGATGTTTACATTCAAAGATATATATATATATATATATATATATATATATATATATATATATATATATATATATATATATATATAGTAGTGCAAGTTGGCATATCCCTGTCTTTTCTCAAAAGAAAAACTACATATTTCATTATTTTGCTTAACTTTCACCGTTCTTGGCCGAGGACTTGCTTGTCGTTTTCTAAACGACCTAGTATTTGTTCACTAGGTGAAGAAGAAGAAGACACCTCCGCCGAAGTATCGCCGCACTACAACAAGGAGTAAATTGTCCGGATTACCTACAGTTATGACCAGCACTATCGTAGTTATCTTGCAAATTACTTTTGTAATAAACTTGTAAAAGCATTGTTGGAAAAGTTTCCTGTATAATAGCTACACTATATTTAATACCATGTAAACTCCTTGTATTTTCTATTTTGCTGATGACTACGGACGACAATCGCGATTTTGGCGCGTAGCCTGGGGATGTGTTTATGACGTCACCATTCCACTCGGAAAGCGGGACGTGACACGTCTTTTAAGTGGTGGCCCATGCAGGTCAGCAAGAATGGGAAATCTAGGATAGAACATAGGTTCGGATAGAACGTAGGTTCTAGAATTATAAGGAGCACCTCGAGTCCAAATCACACCCTAGGAATCCCTGAGAAGGAAGTGTCAATAGTTAGTAGATGATTACCTCTTTTCTAACCAATTATTTTAATCTTAGTAAAGGGATACTGACCCAAGGAATTCTTGGTGTAGATCATGCCCCGATTCGTACATTTTGCAAGACTAGGTAATGACAGCCACAGCCTGGACGAATATTATGCGTTTGTAAAGAAGATGTGGCGAGTGGCACCAAAAGGGATGATAGAGGCCTATGGGGTACATTACGAGCTGGAATATCCGGTGGTAACGGATATAGTGGATGAAAGAAAAGTATATTATAATACGGTGCATTACTATGTCCTGATCAAGGCAGAACCCTCTGAAGGTCCAGAAACCGATCGCAACGGTACTCTGGAGGAATGGAAGCAGACGTACCCAGAGGCAAAAATCTATAACATAAGGCGAATGTGGATTTAGATCCCCAGGATGTGGAGGATGTGTAAATATAGAAGTGTAAATAAGTATTAGATCCCTAGTTATGTAAAGGATATAAAATAAGTATTAGATCCCTAATATGTAAGTAAGTATGAATGTATGTAGTAGGGATGTAATGTATGAATGTATGTAGTAGGAGCATATTGTGCTACCAATAAATAAAATATGCTTTTCCTATATTCTTGTATTCCTTGTAAGTACTTCTTACTTGAGGATATTATGAATGTAGGTATGGACCTGTTTATGCCGAGTTTGGAATGGGATGGGAGCGATTACACTATGTACTTATACCAACGCTATACAAGAATAATATGGAACGCACCCGATTGGTACGACGTTCATGTCTACCAAGTGTTTTATGTAATCATGCGTCCCATTATCAGGGACATCGAGGACGGAGCTGAAGTATATTTTGAAAATACAACCTACTGCTTGTATGTCCGAGATCCAAACCGCATTTACATCGGACTACATGGCTATGAGGGCACACTAGACGACTTTGAAAGACTCCATCCAGAGGTCGACATCCTCACTGAGGAAAGGATCCTCATCGAGGCTATAGCATAAGAAAAACCTAACCATGTATATATAGTGAAGAAGGAGTCCTTCTCTTTTGTCTGCTGTATGGTATTTTGGAAATCAGCAGATATGTATATGAGTAGGGATAGGTAGGGATAGAATAGATTACTATGTCACATTTTGGGAAAGTTGAGTAACATGAGTAGGCTAGGTGAGAAGAATGTAGACAAATATAAAGTTGGGAGTAGAAACAACATTTTGTATTACTCTCATTATAATGAAATATATGGTTTTGCTGTACACCTTGTTATAAATAAACATTGTGAGTCAAATATTCCCTAAGGATTGTGTCTTTTAATTTCAGGATATGGACAACCATGATCAACCAAACGATCCACCACCTCAAGCATCAACCGAACCAACCGTAGATGATATGTTCCGTTTGTTCCAGCAACTATTGGAATCCAATAGTCAGCAGGCCAATGCTGCCCATGCAACAAATACCACAATATTGGAACAAATGCAGAATTCTAACAATACCAAGGATAAAACCCTAAAGGAATTCAGGGATCTTAGGCCACCCAAGTTTAAGGGAACTGAAAATGCAATAGAAGGGGGTCAATGGCTAAGAACCATTGAAGGTTTAATGAAGGCTGCAAAAGTTAAACCCGAGGATATGGTACCAGCAATCTGCATCCAGCTGGAAGACATTGCTGGATACTAGTGGAGTGCCGAGTCTCCAGAAGATTCTGACAAGGACATGTCATGGGCTGAATTTAAGAAGAAATTTGAAGAAAGATTCTATCCTAAGTCAGCACGGATAGAATTAGAACGACAATTCAACTATCTGAAACAAAGGAGACGCACAGTTGATGAGTACACTGCAGAATTTTCTAGGCTTGGTCGATTTGCCCCTAACATGATAGCGGATGAAGAAACGAAAATATCCAGGTTCGTAGAAGGACTTGGGACCCAACTGAAAAGTAGGGTCGCATCTTATCGGTGCCAAACCTTTTTTGAGGCAACAGAAGCTGCTCGAGACCAAGAGAGAATACTAAAGGAAGAGCAACCTTTCCGGTCATCGCAACCTAAGAGAACCTTCGAGGAAGGGGCATCCTCCAACAAGAATCATTGGCAGGGACCGCCTAAGCGTCCTCAGAATGGTAACCCGGATAGGTTCATTATTTGCAATTATTGCCACAAACCAGGACACAAAATAAATGTATGTAGAAAAATATTGGAGCTTTGTTTGAAATGTGGAGCAGGAAATCATCCAACCAATCAATGCCCTCAGTTGCCTGCAACTGGAGCAACCACACAAAGCTTCAATCAAGGATACCGACCTCCAGTTCAAGAAAACCAACCTCGACCTATGGTGCAGGCACCAACATCACAAACAGGTATGGCTTATGGAAATCAGCACAGGCCATCCTATGCACCTCAGGCATATCAGTTTCAACAAGCACAACGGGCGGCTCAAGCCAAAAATAATAACAAGAAGAGGAATAGGCAAGGACAAGCGTTTATAATAGGAACTGAAGATGCAAATATCCCTGGAGAAGTAATTTCAGGTACTATTTTAATTTTTGTGTATCCAGCATCAGTATTATTTGATTCCGGGGCTATCCATTCATTTATAGCATCTTCTTTTATATCACAACGTGAAATAGAGTCACAACCTCTGCCTAAATCACTGAAAGTCCTCACCGGTAATGGAGTAGTAGAAGTCAGTCGGGTATGTAGTAGATGTCCCATAAAATTGGGTGGAGGAGCTTTTCGTACCCGGTTGCTTGTTTTTCCAACAAGCAACTATGATATAATATTGGGTATGGATTGGCTAACTGCAACATTAGCCAATATAGATTGCGGTCAGGGGAAAGTTTCCTTTCAACTTCCTGACGGAGGATTTTATGAATTTGTAAGAGACCAGAATGAATTCAATGCAGAAGAACTAGAGAAATTTGAATTACCAGTACTGCTGCAAGGAGTAGCAGAGTAATCATTTCCAAGGGTAGTAGAAGAATTTAAGGACGTATTCCCAGAAGAATTACCAGGGCTACCCCCAGATAGAGCTGTAGAATTCTCTATAGATTTAATACCTGGAGCTGCACCCATAGCCAAAAAGATATACCCAATGAACAAGGAGGAGCTAGCTGAGTTAAATAAACAGATAAATAAATTATTATCCAAGGGATTTATTCAGCCTAGCGCTTCGCCATGGGGTGCACCAGTGTTATTTGTGAAAAAGAAGGATGGTACCCTACGCCTAGTGATTGATTATAGGGCCTTGAATGAGATTACCATCAAGAATAAATATCCCTTACCTAGGATCGATCAACTGTTTGATCAGTTAGGAGAGGCAAGGGTATTTTCAAAAATTGATTTGAGATCCGGATATCATCAAGTGAAGGTAAAGAAGGAAGATATTCCAAAGACTGTATTTAGAACTCGGTATGGGCATTACGAATTCTTAGTTATGCCATTCGGGTTGACAAATGCACCAGCTATATTTATGGACCTGATGAACCGAGTATTTTATCAATATCTGGATAAATTTGTGATTGTATTCATTGATGACATTCTTATATACTCCAAAAGTGAAGAGGAGCATGAAAAACACTTAAGGATAGTGCTGCAAACTCTGCGGAAGGAACAATTATATGCCAAGCTTAGTAAATGTAAATTTTGGCTGGACCAAATACCATTTCTAGGGCATATTGTCAGTGGAGAAGGTATCTCGGTAGATCCAAAGAAAGTGGAAGCAGTTAAGTCTTGGCCGACACCTAAGTCCGTAGCAGAAATCAGAAGTTTCTTAGGACTGACTGGTTATTACCGAAGATTCGTAGAGAATTTTTCAAGAATTGCAGAACCTTTAACCCGTCTTACCCGAAAGGACGAAAAGTATAACTGGACGGAGAAATGTCAAGCAGTATTTGACGAATTAAAGGAAAGATTAATTTCAGCCCCAATACTGGCATTACCATCTGGTTCGGGTGGATATGAGATATATAGTGATGCATCATGAAAGGGTCTAGGATGTGTACTGATGCAGCACGGAAGAGTCATAGCATATGCATCCCGACAATTAAAGACACATGAAAGGAACTATCCAACTCATGATCTCGAACTTGCAGCGGTGGTATTCGCACTCAAGTTATGGAGACACTATTTATACGGAGAAAGAATCAAAATATACACAGACCACAAGAGCTTAAAGTATGTCTTCACGCAAAAGGAGATCAATATGAGACAAAGAAGATGGTTGGAGTTACTGAAAGACTTTGATATGGAGCTAACATATCACCCAGGCAAGGCTAATAAGGTGGCTGATGCCTTGAGTAGAAGGCCCGAAGCTTTCTTTATGAATACACCCAAGGAAATCCTTGAGGATTTGAGGAAAATGGGAATTAAAGTGATATGCCCGATAATGGAAGGGATATGGCAAAACTTACAAGTGCAATCCTCCTTAATAGATAGAATTAAGGAAGCCCAACAAAGTGATTCAAAACTTCAGAAAATTTGGAAACAAATGGAAGCAGGGCTCCAGACCGGGATAAGGAAGCATCCGGACGGATCGCTAAGATTCGGAAATCGACTATGTGTGCCCAGTGGAGATTTAAGAACAGAGGTTATGTCAGAAGCCCACAACTCACAATATTCTATTCATCCGGGCAGCACTAAAATGTATAAAGATTTGAAACAAACATTTTGGTGGCACGGAATGAAGAGAGAAGTCGCCAGATTTGTATCCAAATGTCTCGTATGTCAACAAGTGAAAGTAGAGCATCAAAGGACAGCAGGACTTCTTCAGCCATTGCCCATACCCGAATGGAAGTGGGAGCATCTCACAATGGATTTTGTGACAGGATTGCCTAGGACCCAAAGGGGTAATAATGTTATTTGGGTCATTGTAGATAGACTTACCAAGTCCGCTCGTTTTCTGCCCTTTCGAGTTGGACAGTCAACAGAGGTACTGGCAAAAATATACATGAAACAGATTGTCAGTCAGCATGGAGTGCCAGAGAGTATAGTATCAGATAGAGATACCCGATTCACTTCGCATTTCTGGAAAAGCTTACAAGAAAATCTTGGCACTCAACTGAAATTTAGCTCTGCCTACCATCCCCAAACAGACGGCCAGTCTGAAAGAACCATTCAGACCCTAGAAGACATGCTGAGAACTTGTATTTTAGATTTTGGAGGAGCATGGGATGATCATCTACATTTGGTAAAATTTTCATATAACAACAGTTACCATGATAGTATCAAAATGGCTCCTTTTGAAGCACTATATGGTAGAAAGTACAGATCGCTGGTATGTTGGACCGACGTAGGAGAGAGACAATTACTGGGACCAGAACTAGTAACACAAACTGTGGATATAGTCAAAGCAATAAGAAGTCACCTGCAAGCAGCCCAGGATAGACAGAAGATGTGGGCTGATAAGCATCGAAGAATACTGGAGTTTCAACCTGGAGAGCATGTGTTTCTGAAGATTTTACCAACTAAGGGGACCATCAGATTCGGGACCAGAGGAAAACTGAGTCCGAGATACATTGGACCCTTCGACATATTGGAGAAAGTAGGAAATGTATCAAATCGGCTTGCCTTACCACCAATGCTAGAGGGAGTCCATAATGTATTCCATGTTTCCCAGTTACGAAGATATGTGTCGGATCCGAGCCATATACTCGACCATTCAGAAATCACCGTTGGACCTACACTACGGATAGAACAGAAACCCGTTGGGATCTTGGATCGAAAGAAGAAGGTACTCCGCAATCGGATCATCCCATTAGTACGAGTCGCTTGGAGCAAGGATTCTCCTGGAGATTCAACTTGGGAGAAAGAAGAAGATATGCGGAGGCAATATCCGTATCTATTTCCTAAGTCAGGTTAGCAATCAATTGTTGTACTAGTTATTTCAAATTCAGAGGACAAAATTTTTCTAAGGGGAGTAAACTGTCATACTCTTATTATTTATTATTATTATTATTATTACTATTATTATTATTAATTGTTTTAAAAAAAAAGAGAATTTCCATGGCATGACACATGTCATGCCATGTGTCCTTTGGAAGAGTGTAGAAGGGGGGGTAGGTGTCCCTTGTATTTAATGGAGGGGGGGAACACCTCATCTATTCTTTCCTCATTAATAAATTCCCCCTCCCCACACACACACAAACACTCACCACCACCCCACTCCCTACTACTGCTGCTGCTGCTGCTAGCCGCCCGCCGCCGCCGTCCGCCCGCCGCCCGCCGCCGCCAGCAGCCGCCGGCCGCCCCTCCCCGGCCACCTCCACCACTCCATCTTCTTCATTTCCTTCCTCTTCCTCCTCCTTCCATTCTACTTCCAAACCCAAGGTAAAAATTTCCATTCCTTTCTCTCAATTCCTTCAAATTTCCAAATTCTAGGTTAGTTTTTTTATACTAATAACATCCAATTGTGAACTATGGTTGGGTTCAATTTAGGAATTGTGAAAGAAAAAATCTAGGTCATCTCAAACCCAAGGCAAGTCCTCTTTCCCTCTTCCTCTTTCTTTAGGAATACTCCATTTTAATTTTTTAGATTAATTTTGAACATGTATAGGTTTATTTATAAATTCTGAAATTACAAATTAGATGTCAATTTCTTTATTCATAAGAACATAATATGGATTATAAGTTAAGATAATTTCTCTACTTATTGTTTAGCTTCAAATTCTGAAAATTTGATATTGTTCAACTAATTTGAGACCTTTAAAACTTTTGAAATTTCTGTTTTCTAGTAAAAATTTCAATTTTGATAAACATAGATAAAGGAATTAAAATTGTTATAGTTAGACACTGGAATAATTATATGTGACGTAACACGGATAAGTTTATATGCATTTGGACACAAATAATACTTGAAGGAACCGATTGTGGACATGAATTATCTGGACTTGAATTTTCTATGAACAAATTGAACACATGAGGACATATGGGACTCTCCAAAGGTAAGTCTGACATACACATAGGAACTGAACAACTGGACCGCACACCGGGAAGGTAAAAAGTACAAGGACCTTGTATTTCCCTACTTACAAATAAGTGCTCAATTTTGTGTGTTCATAATTAGAAATAAATTTCGTTTCTACATTTTCCTGCTTCGTGCACCTTCAAGGATTGATATATGGATATGGAAGGATTTTGTTTTGATTTGATTTTGCATACTATCTACATGATATATATATATATATATATATATATATATATATATATATATATATATATATATATATATATATATAAACATTGTTATTTTAAGCCTTTGCATATTAACTAGTATAATTTGGATAAACATTAAGTATTGCTCTATTCTGATAAACTGGAAAATAATTCGCAAGCCGCAACCCGATTAAATTGCTAAAGGAAAGGTAAAAAAAAATTGCTTGCTCAGGTAAGAGTCTCAAGTTTCCTTTTTGTTTATTTTATTTACTGCATGGTCCGGTGTTGAGGTTTGCTCCACCGAAGGGGTCGACGAGCCCATTTTATTTACCTGCGTGGTCCGGTGTTGAGGTTTGCTCCACCGAAGGGGTCGGCGAACCCAGATTTTTCATATATATATCTTTGTTAATTTTGGGGTTCCTAAATACAAAGGAGACTCTGCCAAAAATTTTGAAAAATTTAGAAGATAGACAAATTTTTGACTTTCGAAAATTTTAGAAAGTTTCTTATCTAGGAAGCATTGGGCGGGGAGAACAACTGAATATCCCTAGATATCCCGTAACATAATAACAAAAGCTAATCAGTATTTCAGAAATCTCGTGAATCAGTACATCTATTTTCAAATAGAGGGTACTCGCCCAAGGGAGGCTCGGAAATCTCAGAAATCAATGCATCTATTTTGACAGTAACATCAAATAGATGGTTTTAGCCCAAGGGAGGCTCGGAATTCATAGCCTGATCCCAGGTCAACGAAATTGTTTACGGAAAGTATTTAGAGGATTATTCAGAGTATTGTTCTTAAAATTGCATTGCATTAAATTCTATTTTTTCTCTCCAGAAACAACTCTGCCTATTATAGGTAGGCAGCTTTCCTGTTTGCTCAAGGGAAGCAAATCCTACTAAAAGCTCAAGAGAAGCTCGAAAATCTTACTATTCATGGAGTAGGATGATGTTTACATTCTTTGATTTACTAAAGCAAAGATATATATATATATATATATATATATATATAGTAGTGCAAGTTGGCATATCCCTGTCTTTTCTCAAAAGAAAAACTACATATTTCATTATTTTGCTTAACTTTCACCGTTCTTGGCCGAGGACTTGCTTGTCGTTTTCTAAACGACCTAGTATTTGTTCACTAGGTGAAGAAGAAGAAGACACCTCCGCCGAAGTATCGCCGCACTACAACGAGGAGTAAATTGTCCGGATTACCTACAGTTATGATCAGCACTATCGTAGTTATCATGCAAATTACTTTTGTAATAAACTTGTAAAAGCATTGTTGGAAAAGTTCCCTGTATAATAGCTACACTATATTTAATACCATGTAAACTCCTTGTATTTTCTATTTTGCTGATGACTACGGGCGACAATCGCGATTTCGGCGCGTAGCCTGGGGATGTGTTTATGACGTCACCATTCCACTCGGGAAGCGGGACGTGACAATAATTATCAAACTAATTCGTGCCATCATCTCTTACTAAATTGCAACATGCATCCTTGATCTTAAGGATAAGTTTGTTTTGAAACCATCAATCCTGAAGATTGTATTTGAGTAACTAGTAACATAGTTTCAGTTTCAAATTATATTTTTTTAGATGGTTTATGTTGGTATTATTTGAAATTATAATATTAGCATCTATGCTTTGTGAATTATTATGTTTATCTCCTCAGATTATTAAATCTTCTAGACCTGAAATATTTTTGTGATAGAATATTTCTGTGATCTGTCACGTTAATAAGACATAATTCCCGCCGTTAGGGGGAGATATGAAGAAGATAAATTATCGTTCTAGAAGAATTTCGTGAATTATCGTTCTAGAAGAATATCGTAAAGCATCGTTCTAGAAAAACGTATTGCATTATCATTCTCGAAGAACGTTCTAAAGCATCATTCCAGAAGAACGTGTCATGGCATATTTCTAATTTATCTAATCTTGACTAAATTAGAAGAAATTATCCTTTGCTTGCTTACATTTTTAATTATGCTGCATAAATAGCTAACCATCTATAAATTTATTTTCTAATAGAAATACCAAAAGAACCAAATAAAGACAGCAAATGAATAAATTCTTTTGTAAGAACGCGTAAGACCTAAAGGCTCTAAATATTTAACTCTCCAGAAGAAGAGGTCGAATAATACTAAAGATAAGTTTCATCTCTCCAGAAGAAGAGGCCGAATAATATAACACAACCTAATGCTCTTGAAGAAGCCACTCATGAAGTAGCATCTCCTGAAGAGAAAGTTCATGACGATCCGGAAGATGTCATGAACCAAAGATCTAATTTCTCAAAGTATATCGCTCCTGTAGAGGATATACCTCAGATTCCAGAAGAGACTGAGAAAGAGGTACAGGTACCCATAAAATCTATGCTTTATACATAGTTAAGAGAAATTTGGAATCAAGAAAAATTGTCATAGATGACATTATCGAATGAGAATAAAAAGGGTGATAAAATTAAATGATAACACTAAAACCATGAATAATCTAATGAATATATGCGATATCTCTCGCAAGATGTGGAGTGTTCGGTCCTACAGTACAAAACCCAAAGAGAATAAACCCGGTAGGTTTTGAATGGGTATCTGTAACAAATAGAGATCCAAATATATAAGAGCTCAAGGATTTATGAAATGATCATGAATAGAATATGAATAAATATATTCTTCGATCCTGATAACCTAGACAATAAGATATATTATTGAAGGTCATAGATTTAAAATTCTCAGGTAAATCCTTGAAGGATTTGATATTATCATGTTATCCCCGAAGGATCTACATATGGATTAAACCATCCAAAAGAATGTCATAGGCTCATTGAGTTTATGGAGAAATCCCTGAACGGATTTATCAAAATGGTCACCTTCTGAAGAGAAGATCTCATGAAGAGAGTAAGAGTTTCTCCTGAAGAGAAAATCTCCTGAAGAGATTTGAAATATCTTCCGAAGATATTGGAATCTCCAGTAGAGAGTGGAATCTCCAGTAGAGATTGGAATCTTCCAAAGAGATTGGAATCTCCCGAAAAGATCAGAATCTTCCGTAGAGATTGGAATCTCCCGAAGAGATCGGAATCTCCCGTAGAGATCAAAATCTCCTGAAGAGAGAGGAATCTCCAGAAGAGATAAAGATAAATATTCAAAAGAGATCTCATGTAATCTCATGAAAAGATGAATCTCTAGAAGAGATCTACTATAAATCTTCTGTAGAGATAAATCTCCTGCAGAGATTTAATATGAATGATATACCTATAATGGTCATATCAATAGGATCTTTTACAAACAAAGGAACATGTTCGGGGTCCTGAAGTACCATGTTTAAAGAATATAAATTTTTTTATTATCATTTACTCAGCATAATATTTTAGAATAATATTAGGCACATAAGTTATTCTTGATGAATATTCTGATCTAATGAGATATGCAGATGAATGATATTTATCTGATACTCCATTAAGCGGATACCATAAACAAGGTATGTTTTTATAAATAACGTTGCAGGTAGAGAGAATAAATCAAATCACTGCGACAATTTCACCAAAGCGAACAAGGAATGTGCATGGCTATGTTTTCAACAGTTCGACATATCAGGAGGAGTTGCGAGCTTTCAAGAATCAAATAAAGCCTGCAACCTCTTCATAAGGATACGAGTATAAATGTATAGACAAATAAAGTGTTGGGGTGATATGTAATATTTAAATTGTATTGGGGGTTGATTTTTATTTTGAATTGATGTAAGAACAATAATGTAATATTTTTGAGGGGGAGCATCTTGTAGATGCAAGCATCCTGAACATGCTAATGGGGACATCTTGAAGCATGTCTTTGCGCATCGTACTCTTTTCCTTCGTTGAAGTTTTTTTCTACTGGGTTTTTCCTTCGAAAGGTTTTTAACGAGGCAGTGTAAGTCGCACCCACTTAGATTCCTGAAGACTCATATTCTTGAAGAATATTATTGTACTCTATTCTTTTCTATAGATTTTTTCCAAAGGGTTTTTCCTAGAAAAGTTTTTAATGAGGCAATAATTAAAGTGGGCGTCCAAGGGGGAGTGTTGTGATTTAGATAAATCTAAATATGGATGCCCTTATCCATACCCACAACAACCTCTCTATCTCATTCCCTCTATATATGTTATCAATGAGAAAAGCTACGTACATTTTTCTGGCTACCAATTCCTTCTTTCTTATTTTTACAACATATATATATATATATATATATATATATATATATATATATATATATATATATATATATAATGTATATTTATTTATTTATTTGGAAATCTTTTAGATTTTATTTTGTGAATATAAATATAGGATAAGTGAAAAAATAGTCATATGTAGATTTTTATAAATAGCTAAATATGTGTACATGAATATTTTATAATGGAATATATTTTTTTATTATTATTTTCAAATATTTTTTATATTAAATATGATAATTATACATCAAGTGTGTGTGTCTATATATATATATATATATATATATATATATATATATATATATATAAATATATATATATATATATATATATATATATATATATATATATATATATATATATATATATATATATATATATATATATATATATATAGGGAAAGAGAGAGAGTTATACATAAAAGTTTTATTTATAGAAGTTCTAATTGTAAAAGTTTATTTATAGGATTTTAATTTATTTTGAAAATAATATATGTAATGAATACTTTCACTTGCCTATATTATACAGGGTTTTTATAATTAAATATATATACATTAATATATATATATATATATATATATATATATATATATATATATATATATATATATATATATATATATATATCCCGATTCCCATAAATATATAAGGGTTTTTTTTAAAGAAATAATAATAAAATAAAACCCTATTCGATCCCTGGTCGCCACCTCGGCCGACCCTGACACCAGCCGTGCATCGCCGTCGCAGGAGGCCGACAGACGAGCCGCCACAGCCGCGATCGAGCGCACAAAAAAGGCGACAACAATGCATATAGCAGCAGTAGCCAACAGTTACAGCAGCAACTTCGTGTCAAGATGTCATCACCATCGTGCGTTCGTTTCGTAAACGATTGCGCTGGTAAATACCCAACCTAACCACCTTCAAAACCCATTAAGTAGTTTTCTTTAATTCGCGATTTACGCAACGAAAATCGTGTTCCAAAATCAAGAAAAAACTCAAAATTCTGGACACGAAAACTATCCCAGAAGGCTGTTTGGAAGTCGACTTTAGGACCGGATATCGAGAATTTAAAAAATCTAAAAGCACAAAGTTGTAGACAACATGAACGACTTCACAAAAAATATTTATTTGTAATTTTTCTTTATTTGTTTTTGAATAAAGTCATTTCCAAAACTCGAGAAAAACTATTTTCAAAACATTAAAATTCTCCAATACGGAGTCCGTCCCGACAAACTGAACGACTTGGTTATGAATCGAATGCATCAAAATGTGCGTATGGACTTCGTGCACGTGTGAAAATTGATGGAATTCGAATTGGTTGCGTGTGCACGACGAATTCAACCCGTATCCGTCAAAAGTCACCATATTCACCTTTTTCGAAAGTTCTCAATTACATTGTACACGCTCGACACATCACGACGAAACTTGTGCCATTGGTCTCATAGCATTTTTTGGTCCTGTGAGCCAAGTTTATTCCGATTCTGAGACAGTTGACCTGTAACTTCCTTTTTTCACAATTCTAATAAAGGTTTCCTTTGACCTATTTTTGTTTTCTATATATTTAGTCAATTTTCCTAAATATCTATTATATTGAAATTATTTTTATAATAGTTGGTCATATTTCATATAGCTATTGTATTATAGTTAATTCTTATTTTTCTAATTAATATTATTTAACTATTATATTTTTGGGACCTATAAATTGGAATTAAGTCTTGGGTTAGGATTTATTGGGCTAAACCTTGCCAAATTCCTTCCCCTTTTAAAAGTTGGCCCAAAGGCATCCTAACCAACAATACTTCTTGTTTCTCCATAAGCCCACGAGGTGGCCCACCCACTCGGGCAGACCAAGGGGTGATATGAAGTCAATTGACTTCATTTCAAACCTCGATTCATTTGAGTATTCTTCTTTAGTTCTTTTCTCCTCTGTTGCGGCAGGCGACGAGTCGATTTCGCCTCCGACTTGGCCATGTCTCCGGTGCGTCCCTGTCGAGTGGAGCGGCTCCTCATCTTCTAGAAGGCGTTAGAGCCTTCCTCTACCGACTTAGAGTCGATTGATCTTCACCGTCGAATTCCCACCGCCTCTCCCCAACGGATCTCCGTCGTTCCCCGCCAACGGCCAACCGACCTCCGTCGGCTTATAAAAAGGACCTAGCCCTATACATTTTCACCCATCTCTAACCTCAACGAAGCCCTGCTACACTGGAGAACGATTCCCACCTCCCCATTCCTTTGTCCCTGTTCGTCCACAGTCATTCTCCAACTGCTCGAAGCTAGTGGAGTCCTCGGCCATGGCAGTGATGTCCTCTCTAGGGCTCACCGTGTAGGCACAGCATCTCCACGAAGATTGTCAGTCCGATCGACTGACCTGGCGACGTCGACAAAACTTCTCAGCGGTTATTCGATGAACTCCCAGTCGATCGACGGCGACAAGGCACATCGACGAACAATAATCGAGCTTCCTCAGCAGTTCGGTTTCCTCGGTGGACGACGAGTTCGGTAGCACGATGAGTTCCTCGGTTCTTTCTTGTTCTTTCTCTCTTCTGGTTTATCAATTGTTGCACTCGGCAGGATTGGTCGGCCAATCGATTTCTATAGGGGAGGAATTTCAGTAGCAGTAGTTGCATTGGTGAGTTGTTGATCTATTATATGAGATCCACACCACTTTTGTTATTGATTTTGAAGAGTGAACAAAAACACTAAGATACCTTTGTTTATTGGTTCTGTGTATAAGGTGCTCGACAACTTGCCTCTAAGAAGTAAGAAATCAGAATTAGACCTAGAAGTGTCTGTATCCGACTCTGAGACACTCCTCTGTAGCACAGGTAATCCCTCTTCCTACTATCATCTCTTTTGATCAATTATTATGTCAAGTAGTGTTGTGTAGGAATGGCAAGACACGATGGGTTAGTAGGTTCGTGTCCAGTACGACACCAAGATCTGAAACACGAGTGCGTATTGACACAGCGTTCAGACACAGGATGAACGAATCAGTCAAATCTGTACTTCTCATGTTTATAACAGACATGGACACAAGTATCTATTTCCTTTTCCTCTGTTCCTAATTTTCCAGTGCGCGGGAAGCACAGTTTGAATGTCTATCAGTTAGGATAACTCCTAACAGCAGGCTTGAAGTCTAGCCATGGTTTGGGTTGAACTATTAAGGGTCGGGTGGCCTATGGGGCTGGAGTGTAGAAATTTGACTGTATTAGATTAAAGGCCAGAGACCAGTAATTTTTAGGACAGCAGTTAAAAGTCTTTAAATAAACTATGGGGCCATCATATTGGACTAAAGTCTATTGGGCCAGAACCATGTTTATAAGTTTGCTGGTATAGGTTGGTATTATTAAGTATTTGAGGAAGTTGGGCTTCATACATGGACCATTCTTTTGTGGGTCAGTAGCTTGGAATAGCAATTAGATTCTCGGTTTAGCTTCATGGCTAAGTAATGGTCAAACAATATAGGGAAGAAAGGAGGAGTATTATGAATTCAAGTTTTAGGTGGGCTCTCATTGGGCCAGGCCTGTAGTGGATTAAGAAAGTACTGGCTAGGAGTTTAGAGGAAATTGGCTTGTTTATTAGGGAGAGTTTTAGAAGAATTAAAGTTGGTTAGGTTAATTATTAGAAATAGTTTTTTGTAATTTAGTTTCTAAATAGGAATTTTAGAAACAGATAGAAATATAGAGTATAGTAATAGATATTAATAGAATATTTTCTAAGACCTATTTGTCCTTTGACACAGATTTCTCTCCGACATTGGACCTGATCTCTACAACAATCCAGGCAAGTATACCGATTTGAACTCTTTACTTTGTAATTCTGTCTTGTTTGACACATGTATTATGCCTCATTGATCGTATTGTGTCTCATTGATTGTCTTGTAGGGATTGGAAAAATATTGTCTAGTGTGTGACCACACCCCTTAGCTAGGTTATTATGAATAGCCTAATCGTACACCTCACGTACGATTAAGCTGCACCTCATTATGATACTGTAGTTTTCAATCGGTCACACATTGGATTAATATTTCAAATTCACTATTGCATTGATTGTTTCTTCATGGTTTCAGTTCTTGTACTATTGTTTCATATTGCAGGTTAGTCCATATCATTACTTGTGCATTTCAGATTACTTTGTATAGTATTTCTTGTCGGGGTTGTACTTTGCTCCTTTCCTGACTGGATACGTTGCAGGTGAGACTGATGAGGACTTCTACCCTAGCTACTATAGATCACTGTAGGAGATAGCAGATGCTGGAGCAGATGTTGTTCAGGAGTAGAGACTTGGCTTGGATATAGGAACCCTATGTATAAATTTATATTTCTGTCTCGAGGATGATGTAGCTGGATGATTGTATTAATAATTGCTTAGGGTTGCTTTACTTTTACCGGATTTGTTTTCGGACATCTATTGTAAAGGTGTACACCAAAAGCATAGTGATATCTGTGATGGTCGTGGTGATTGGTGTTCTGGGCACGTGTTCTAGAAGCTGTAATGAGCATGATTGATGTGATTTCACTTGAGGATTTATGAGGTTTACATACAGCTTACTACGTTGTGTCTACAACGTAGGCTGGACATATCCGACTCGTATCCGATTATTCGGGAGCGGATTATGACATATTTTTAGTGGTGGCCCATACAGGTCTCATCCTAATAGTACTTAGGCCTTATAGTACTATTAGGGAACCTGTTAGAATAAGGAAATACCATCATAGCATAGGCCGATGGTGTTATTCTTATAGCTAGTGTTACTCACTTATCACTTAGTAATAATCCTAGGCAACATAAAATTTGGATAATTGACTCTATTTTTTAATCCATGATGGTTCATACACGAAACACCGGGACTACTGAGCCCTCTGCACCGAGACTTTAGAGCTTCCACCGCCTCCCCCGCTTCCTCAGACGATCACCATTAATAGCACTCAGCTGATGAGGATCTTCCAAAAGTTCATCGATACTCAGAGTGATCAGGCCACTCAGTTCAAAGCCATAGTTGTCGATGCACTCCGATCCAAGGAGGCTCCATCAGCACCACTAGCGAGGCAGAGGACTGCTAGCGATTTCAAGAATCAAGCCCATGGACTTTTATGGGACAGGGGATTCTCTACGCCGACGAGTGGCAAGAGAATGTAGAGAGGCTACTCCAGATCACCCGTATTCCCGAGGACCTACAGGTCAAGGCAGCTAACATGCAGCTATACAACATTGCCCGAGCTTGGTTCAGAGAGGAGCCCTAGCTAGCCGCTCTCCGACTTCTCTGGAAAGACTTTAAGAGTCTGTTCAATGAGAAGTTCTTCCCGGAGGTCACCCAAGATGATCTCGAGAGCCAGTTCGAGTCACTGCAGCAGGGCAGCATGATCGTGGACGAGTACACTTCAGAGTTCAGCAGACTCAGCCACTTTACAGAGAACCTGGTGAGCACCCCGCAGAAGAGAGCCCGGAGATTCAAGAAGGGACTTGCTCGAGAGATTCGATAGCCGGTTACCACTAGCAGGGCGACAACTTATATAGACATTCTCAAGGTTGCCCAGGAAGTCAAGAAAGACATGGAGTCGCGGACCAAAAGGGATAGAGATGTTGGCACTAGCTGCTACCAGGGTCCCCCGAAGCGGACCAACACTTAGGCAAGCCACCTCAGCATCCAGCACTCCAGCAGTAGCATCATTCTCCTATCCGATCTCTGACATCACCAAAATAGCAGAGGCAAATTCAGACCCACCTTCCTTGTGTGTTCTATAAGAGGACGGGATACCATGTTGATGAGTGCCGCAAGAGATTAGAAAATTATTTAGCTTGTGGATCTGCCACCCACCAGGTGAGGGGCTATCCCACAGCCTTTACTCGCCAGGGACCAGCACCAGGACCTCAGCAGAGGGACCCACCTCTTCAGACTTAGCAGCCGTATGGAATACTGCCACAGAGACGAGCCTACCTCATGATAGCTGAAGAAGTTGAGACGATTCTAGAAGATCGAAAGCTTTTTCTTGCATGGTTGGAGAAGACCGTGGATCGCAACTCGCGATCCTTCCTTTAGATTTTCTTTTAGCATCTAGACTTTTCTAAAACTTGTTTGTTTCCTGTTCGAGATTTGTTTATGTAGTCTCTATGCCTTGCTGTTTGTTTCCTAGTACCTAATAACTCCTTGTTTAGGGGACCTATCACCAATGACTAATATTTCTAGTCCTCTTAAATAAACCATTTTGAATTTCTTTGTTATCCCAAATTGACCTTCTTTGGACCAATTCAAGGTATTTTTTTAGAACCATAAAGTTGTAGACTAGTTTTCCATTGACCATAAGGAATTGTTTTTCCCAAAATGATTCTAGTATAAGTCAATGTGTTTTTCTAAGATACTTTTGAGAACCTTATTTAGTCCTTCAGGCAACTTGAACCTTCTCTCATACCAGTAATCAATCGATGATTCTCAATAGTTGATACCTACAGAACAGTTACCTACGTCTCTTTCTATAATGATTAATTTGGAACTTGTTTGAATTTTTTGAAACTCCTTTGTAATCCTTATGGATAAGGTTGAAAGACTATTCGATGATCTACTATGGAGGGGCAGTTGTGCACTGCAACTATTTATCTGGATTATGAAAACTGCGAGTTTACTGCAGCCAGTTGCGCACTGGCGAGGCAGGGACTCTAAGTTGAAGTGATTTCAGATATTCATAGGCTTTCGTATATTATTGAGACTATGTCCTAGATGCATCATGTTTTGGTCTCCTGAGTTTCCCATCAATATTGTTTGAAATGGATAAAGTTGATAGAATATATGATAATCTATCATTACTTGAGTCATGGAACCGAAGGTTCACTGCAGCCAGATATACACTGGTGGGGCATGAATTCTCGGTAAAGTGACTTCAGATATACATATATGATTTTAGATACTATAGAGGCTATATCCTATTAACATATGATTATTGATTTTCCTAAGTCACAAATCTTTGTATTCACGTTTTATTTGGTATCATTTTTCAATCCCTTATTTCAGTATATTTAATAAACATTTGTCATTCTTTTCTTTGCCTTTTCCATTCTCGGGACATTATTTGAATTTTCTTCATTTTTTGTGATCATTCGATCGTGCTTATATTTCATTCATGCTTAAAAAGATTTTAATCGTGACTGTATTTCGATTTTATCTTTGACCATACATAGATGATTTGATAATACCTACATTTTATCGTGTCTACCTAGAATTTCTACCATGTCTAGAGTTTTATCGTGCCTAAATGTCTCTGGTTAAATATTGATCGTACTTAAACAATTTATGATCATGACTAGAATTCGATTCTTAATCATCCCAATTTAGGTTCTGATCATGATAGATTTTCATTATTTCCAATAGTTCAATGTGCCAAGTATTTTCCATCCTATGCCATGCTTAGATTTTGATTTGGTCATACCATTTCGATCGTGCCTAACTGATTTTAGTTAATCGTGCCATTTGAAATTTCGAGGACAAAATTTTTCCAAGGGGGGTAGATTTGTAACTTCCTTTTTCATAATTCTAATAAAGGTTTCCTTTGACCTATTTTTGTTTTCTATTTATTTAGTCAATTCTCCTAAATATCTATTATATTGAAATTATTTTTATTATAGTTGGTCATTATTTCATCTAGCTATTGTATTATAGTTAATTCTTACTTTTCTAATTAATATTATTTAACTATTATATTTTTGGAACCTATAAATTGGAATTAAGTCTTGGGTTAGGAGTTATTGGGCTAAACCTTGCCAAAATTTTTCCCCTTTTAAAAGTTGGCCCAAAGTCAGCTTAACCAACAATACTTCTTGTTTCTCCATAAGCCCACGAGGTGGCCCACCCACTCGGGGAGACCAAGGGGTGATATGAAGTCAATTGACTTCATTTCAAACCTTGACCCATTTGAGTCTTCTTCTCCACTTCTTTTCTCCTCTATTGTGGCAGGCGACAAGTCAATTTCGTCTCAGACTTGGCCATGTCTCTGGAACGTCTGTATGGAGCGGAGCGTCTCCTCGTCTTCTAGAAGATGCTAGAGCCTTCCTCCACTGACTTAGAGTCGATTGATCTTCACCGTCGAATTCCCACCGCCTCTCCCCAACAGATCTCCGCCGTTCCCCGCCAACTGCCAACCGACCTTCGCCAGCTTATAAAAAGGATATAGCCCTCTGGGTTTTCACCCATCTCCAACCTCGACGAAGCCCTGCTACACTAGAGAACGATTCCTACCTCCCCATTCCTTGGTCCCTGTTCGTTCAGTCATTCTCCAACCGCTCGAAGCTAGTGGAGTCCTCGGCCATGGCGGTGATGTCCTCTCCAGCGCTCACCGTGTAGGCGCAGCATCTCCACGGAGCTTTTCAATCCGTTCGACTGACCCGGTGGCGTCGACAAAACGTCTCGGCGGTTCTTCGATGAACTCCCAGTCGATCAACGGCGACAAGGCACGACGACGAACAACAATCGAGCTTCCTCAGCAGTCCGGTTTCCTCGGTGGACGACGAGTTCGACAGCACGATGAGTTCCTCAATTCTTGTTTTTTCTTTCTCCCTTCTGGTTTATCAATTGTTGCACTCGACAGGATTAGTCGGTTAGGAAGGAATTTCAGTAGCAGTAGTTGCATTGGTGAGTTGTTGATCTATTGTATTAGATCTGCACCTCTTTTGTTATTGATTTTGAAGAGTGAACAAAAACTCTAAGATACCTTTGTTTATTGGTTCTGTGCACAAGGTGTTCGACCATTTGCCTCTAAGAAGTAAGAAATTTGAATTAGACCTGGAAGTGTCTGTATCCGACTCTGAGACACTCATGTGTAGCACAGGTAATCCCTCTTCCTACTATCATCTCTTTTGATCAATTATTATGTCAAGTAGTGTTGTGTAGGAATGGCAAGACACGATGTGTTAGTAGGTTAGTGTCTAGTGCGACACCAAGATCTAAAACACGAGTGCGTATTGACACAGCGTTCAGACACAGGATGAACGAATCAAGCAAATTTGTACTTCTCGTGTTTACAACAGAAATGGGCACAAGTATCTATTTCCTTTTCCTCTGTTCCTAATTTTTCCAGTGGGCGGGAAGCACAATTTGAATGTCTATCAGTTAGGATAACTCCTAACAGCAGGCTTGAAGTCTAGCCATGGTTTGGGTTGAACTACTAAAGTTCGGGTGGCCTATGGGGCTGGAGAGTAGAATTTTGACTGTATTAGATGAAAGGCCAGAGACTAGTAATTTTTAGGATAGCAGTTAAAAGTCTTTAAATAAACTATGGGGCCATCATATTGGACTAAAGTCCATTGGGCCAGAACCATGTTTATAAGTTTTCTGGTATAGGTTGGTATTAATAAGTATTTGAGGAAGTTGGGCTTCATGTATGGACCAATTTATTAGGTAGGCCTATTGACCAGGTTTTATGAGTCATTAAACTATGTTCTTTTATGGGTCAGTAGTTTGGAATAGCAATTGGATTCTAGATTTAGCTTCATGGTTAAGTAATGGTCAAACAGTAGAAGGAAGGAAGAAGGAGTATTATGAACTCAAGTTTTAGGTGGGCTCTCATTGGGCCATGCCTGTAGTGGATTAAGAAAGTATTGGCTAGGAGTTTAAAGGAATTTGGCTTGTTTACTAGGAATAGTTTTAGAAGAAATAAGTTGGTTAGGTTAATTATTAGAAATAGATTTTGCAATAAATAGTTTCTAAATATGAATTTTAGAAACAAATAGAAATATAGAGTATAGTAGTAGATATTTATAGAATATTTTCTAAGACCTATTTGTCCTTTGACAAAGATTTCTCCCCGACATTGGACCTGATCTCTACAACAATCCAGGCAAGTACACCGACTTGAACTCTTTATTTTGTAATTCTGTCTTGTTTTCTGTTCTCATGTTGGACACAAGATTGACACGTGTATTGTCCCTCATTGATCATATTGTGTCTCATTAATTGTCTTACGGGAATTGGTGAAATATTGTCTAGTGTGTGACCACACCCCTTAGCTAGGTTATTGTGAATTGCCTAATCGTACACCTCACGTACGATTAAGCCACACCTTATTATGATATTATAGTTTTCAGTCGGTCAAACATTGGATTAATATTTCAAATTCACCATTGCATTGATTGTCTTATTCATGGTTTCAGTTCTTGTACTATTGTTTCATATTGCAGGTTAGTCCATATCATTACTTGTGTATTTCAGATTACTTTGTATAGTATTTCTTGTCGTAGTTGTACTTTGCTCATTTTCTAACTGGATACGTTGCAGGTGAGACTGAGAGCATCTCCAACCCTATTGTGACTTTGGAAAAGAGTTAATGCCACATAGGAATGACAAAATTTTATTCAAAAGTTCTTCTCCAATGCAATTGTCAAGTCAATTGTGAAGCTTATGTGGCAAAAATTAAAGAAGACATTGTGAAGTTGATTGTCTTATTCTAACAATGCACTTGACAATGTCTTCTCTTCCATGTCATCAATTATGAATAAAAAAATATTAGAAAAAAGAAAGAAGATGAGTAGTTGTCTTAAAAGTTGCCTTGAAAGTTGAAAAAAATACTTTTTATTGTCTTCTCAATACTTTTGCATTGGAGAGAGTTTTTCTATCTCATTGTCTTTTGAGATATAATTTTGCCACATAAACAAGACATTGTCTTGTGGCCCATGCCACATAGGAGCCACCTAAGACTCACAACACTTAACAAGACAATAGGGTTGGAGATGCTCTGATAAGGACTTCTACCCTAGCTACTATGGATCACTATAGGGGATAGCAGATGCTAGAGCAGATGTTTTTCAGGAGTAGAGACTTGGCTTGGAGATAGGAACCCTATGTATAGATTTATATTTTTGTCTCGAGGATGATGTAGTATCTATTGATGTAGCTAGATGAATATATTAATAATTGCTTAGGGTTGCTTTACTTTTACCGGATTTGTTTTCGGACATATATTGTAAAGGTGTACACCAAAAGCATAGTAATATCTGTGATGTTCGTGGTGATTGGTGTTCTGGGCACGTATTCTAAAAGCTGTAATGAATATGATTGATGTGATTTCACTTGATGATTTATGAGGTTTACATACATCTTACTAAATTGTGTCTACAACATAGGCTGGACGTGTCCGACTTGTATCCGATTATTTGGGAGCAGGTTGTGACTTGACTGGATCACCGTTTCGTGGGTCCTACGGTCCGATTCAACGAATGATTTTGTGCATAGCTCATCGGAATCTAAATATGGACATGCCGTTGAGTTCATATCGTCAAATGGACTTGTAGACATGTAGTTGAAAACTTTAGGGATCATAGGTTTTGGCATGCTTTTTGGTGCAAAACGGTTTCAACCGCGAACACTATTTTGACCCAAAATTATCATTTTGCCACTTTGTCCAAAATTGGTCTTATAGGTAGGCTATCCTAGCTGGTTTGACTATTTTGGATAATTTGGTGAAGTCTGTTTCATAATCTGACGACGTATGTTAGATTTTCCTTAATGTATCACCATTAATTGTAACTAATTTTATTATGTTCGTATTTTGGAATCCGTGCGTCGAAACTGAGATCAGTCAATTCTAATAATCTTATATCGCTGAACTTGACAAAGTGACCGTATAGATTGCCAAGACAAGATTGTTGATCTTGTGGTTGATCATCTTATCTCGATTTGTGTGTCATAGATTTTGTGGTACGAATTACGAGGTACAAACTTAATATTTTAAACCTACAACTTGTAGTTCATGTTATTTACCAATAATTAATGGTTATAGAGATTAGTGTAACCTAGATCTAGTTGGAAACATTAATATGTGGCTTAGGTAACATAGGTAATACACGACTGAAAATGACCGAAGTCTCTAAGTATGAGTTGTTAGTCATATTTGTATCTTAGTGTGTTGATTCTTAGTTGTATGTTTTCGGCTTTGGTAGTTTTCTTGTAAACTGTAGCATGTGCCTAGGCATGGATATGACACTGGGTACCGCAGTCTCAACATGGATTGGATAAAACTCTAAGCAAGTATACCTTGCCAATTTTGTTCAATTTATTTACATGCATGTTTTCCATTATTCTTGTTTGTTATGTCTCATTTTTTTCTCTTATGTAACTATAGAATTGCCATGTAAGCCCCCTAGATTTTTAGGGTTATTTTATTTATTTGTATTATTTTATTTAATATAGTTATTACTATATATTTTTCTCATTATTATTTTGATCATTAAATACTCTTTTCCATAACTTTGATTTTTGGAGCACAAGAAATGTCAAAACTCTAGGAACGTCCTTCATGTGTTTTGAACTAGACAAGTTTATCTTCATTTTTATATATCATGTTTCACTCAAACATGTTTCCTTGTATTCTATTTTTGTCACACAACTTTCGGGTCAATTTAGGTCATTTGTCCATCTACCATAAAACTTATCGTACTTTTCAACTTAATTTCGGGACTCGACATCGATCCAACCTAAACGATCCAATATATGATTTTGACCTATTTTGAGCCTATTACACACATTTTTATGATGTCCCACTCAATTGACATGTGCTACTTATTTTCAAATGGCACATGAGACCCATTTATAGCATTTTCGGTGTTCAATTCAATTCAAACAATTGTTTGGACTCAACCCTAGCTCAAACCCCTTAGTGGGGCCTATCTTATATTGTCAAAACCATTTATACATGCATTTGATTGATTTTTATCAATTAAATAGCAGCCATATATTTATAGATTCATTGAATATTAATTGAAAACCAACTCTTTCCAAATATGGAAATCTACTAACCCACCTTGCCATGTTAGTTGATTGGTTGACCAAATCTCCACCAAATTAATTCAAACATCCTCCATACAAACGCTAACATGTAGGAGACCCAAAAATATATATATAATCATCCCTTGGCCGTCCCCTCTTCCCCAAACTCCAAAAACCTGACCCTATATAGTCTCTAGGCCGACGACACAAGCACTCCAAGGCCCACCACTTCAACCCCATTTTCCTCGACTTTCATGCACTCCACCACCTCTACGACGACTCTAAGATACCCTTCTTCAATCCTATCAAGCCCTAGAGGAGTTTCGTCCACTTATTTGGTCGTTTGAAGGCCGAATTTGATGGTTATTTCTAGCCGTCACAAAAATTCTGAACCCAGGTTTGTCATCTTCTAACGTGGGTTTTATCTACTTTTTATCATCTTTTAGACTTGAAACCAAAGCTAATAGATATTCTTATGTGTCTACCTTTCTGTCCAATTACTAACTTACACCGTTCCACTCGATTTGGCTGTGGCGTCTGTTGCACAACAAATGGTCCAGATTTGACCAATTTCGGTGCGAAGATCTTTCCGACGATTTTCGAACCCGTTTGATCTTGGACAAATCATTTGTAGTGTCTCTAACATCACTCTTAATCATCTAGTAATGTTTTTTTTTTTCATATTTACAAGTATTTCATGCGTTTATGGCATCGTTTCCATGATACTAGTTTTTCGGACACTAATAAGTCCACCGTAACCCGACTACTGGATCTCTAAACTTCATAAAGAGTTTAAAATGATTTAAATCTAATTAATTGAGATGGAAAATTATATTTTCTCTCATTTATTCTGATTATTTCTAGAATATTATATTTTCATATTTTTTATATTGATTCACTTCCAAATTGGACCCATATATGGCATATTGGTCAATAAATGCATTGATTTGAAATTATTTTTCTAAAAATAAATAAATATATATTATATTCAGAATTTAATTATAATATTTTCTTGAATTTAAAGTGCGTACCTATGGAATATAAATATTATTTTCCTAAACTAATATGGTGCCATATATAGCAGCATTTGTGGTATATATGGTTAAGTGTTATTTATGGTTGTTGACTAGTTGTATCTATATATAGTATGTAATCCTTGTTGTGTAATTTTGACACCAATTCCTATTATTTCTCAAATTATTTGGATTTATTCAAAATTTAAATGTATTACTTATATATCTTTTTGGTTTCGATTTAATGGACGAGTTGGCATAATAAGCCAATTAGTTGATATATTTATGAGAAGTGTTTTACTATAAGTATTATAATCAAATATTAGTATTAAATATTTTTAAGGAATATTCTAGAATTTATAGTTACTCTTTTTAGTTTATACAAATACTACTTTTATCTAATAGCATGGTTACATGTGTATGTAGAATAACTAAAATATGTATATATTTACTTGTTTCATAAATATGTATATGTATGATGGTTGTATTAATTTTAGATATTTTTTCAGAAATATTTATATTATTATTTTAGAATTTAAAATAAATATTTTTATATTATGAAGTATTATTTTTATGTTGGCATGATACTTCATGTAGAGGGCGTGTATATGTTGTTAACTAATTAGCTATTATATGTAATAGAGTCTATAAATAGTATGTATATTTATGAGATGTTATTTTAGTTTATTTATATTTTAGGAGTTCATGATCATTCGACTACAGTTGGAGCCGGACCGTAATTTACTTTGCTTATGAAGTTCCAGGCAAGATACCTTGTCCTCTTATTACTGTTTTAATTTTATAATATTATTCTTGTATTGCTAGTGTGTTACTCTAGTAGAGTGCGTCCAAGTATGTCTTGGGTGCCATCGATTGTGTCATCGATGTTGTGGTGAGTTTGACTTACGTGTATAGAAGATGAACCCGAAAAGTTATAAAGTTATTCATAATAACTTCTATGTCTTGTTACGTATCATTATACGACACTGTACGTGAGATACATTATGTTGGTACGAGCTTACGCATTCGGCTAGCTACTGGTGCGAGCGGTTCGTGTGTCAGTTCATATAGAGTTAGTGTGAGTCTAGCTAGTGACTTGCATTAAGATATGTATTGTTCGAGTCATGGATATGACTAGTACAAGACATGGGTGGGAAAGACTATTAGTAGGCATATGAGAAGCCACATATTAGCCTCAGTGGTTGTCTGGTTATGGGTTCATAGTTTTTCGGTTATGGGTGTATTGCTAGAGTATATATCCGACAACAAACGCTGACCGCATGTCAGAATACGGTCGGGAGGTACGCTAGCATATGCATAAGCCTCTAGCGGATGTTATACATTATTTCTTTACCTACTCATATGTAGCAAAGTCATCTTCGACGTGCATACACATATATGGTTAGTGAACCCATTATCATGTTTATTTACAGTTCATTATGGTATTATTTCTTTTGTATCTTACTATGTCACTCTGAGGACCTGGTGATCTCTCCAGGTTATTGCTGAGTTTATAGCATAGATAGGTGGATGGTATGATTTTGACTGCAAGGTTCAGGTATTGCTTGTAGTATTACTTTATCATTTTTTCGTGCTTTCTGTTTTCTTTTCTGTTATATCTCGCTCATTAGCCTAGTTTTGCAAACTTATGTTATTCTCGAATTTGCTCGAAAATGTGTATGTCCGACTATATTACATGATGTTTATTCTTATTTTATTTACCTATATGTGGATTGAGGCATAGTTAAGACAGAGTAGATTTAGTTTACTTTTACAGCGTACTACGATTAGGATAAGTCTATTAAATTATGATACTTATTCTAGCCGTACAACTGGCATAATCGTGCCTTGGGTTCCTATGTGTTTTGGAACTGGAG
>JANAVB010022999.1:18987588-19090088 GCA_029216955.1 Iris pallida | reverse complement strand
TGTGTGTGTGTGTGTGTGTGTATTTTAAAGGAACCCAAGAGCTTTATTGATGTATCAGGCGCAAAATGCCGAAGCCTATACAAGTAAGCACGCTAAGCGCGAAAGAAAGCCCAAAAACTGAACCTAAAAAAGACCAAGCGCAACAAAAAGGGATAGACGGACTAGAACAGCGTCCGCCAGAAACCAGCAGGAGCGTGAGAGCATCTACTGCGGATGCGATGACACTGCCGGAGAACTTCCCTGAGAAGCTGTTGAAGGTTGTATTGGTGACCTTCGAATCAAAATTTGTTTCTGTTCTTCCATAGCACCCAAATGCCAACGGCTGCGACGATCTGATGACCATGAGAGGATCCCCAGCTGGCCAGGAGATCGTTGAAGCTCCCAGTATGGGTTGTCATGCCACATCACTGATAAAGACTGGACCATAATTGGTTAGCGCTGTCGCCATGGAGAAGGATGTGCTCTGATGTCTCTGATTGGTGGGAGGTGCAATAATGACATTTGGATGCTAAGCTATAGCCGATGGAGGTGAGGGAGTCGTCGGTAGGTAACTTCCGGCGATATGCTTTCCAGATGAGGATCGACCATTTGTTGGGGAGGCAGGAGTGCCAAAAAGGAGCGATCAACGGAGCACGCGGTTCGGTGTTTCTCGTCGTCGACTTGGCGGAGGCTGTCATGAAGGAGCCATCGGACGTGAGGGACCACTGAAGGTTATCAGGGTTCTCGATTATAAAAGGTTCAGCAAGGTGGCGACCATGAAGGATCCTACGCCAGGATGCAGTGGATCGATTGTTGGCGACGGCAGTCGCGGGGTGAGAATGTGGGAAATATCTGGCCTTCATAAACCTAGTCCATGTGGAGTTGTCTGTCCGCAGCTTCCACCACAACTTCATGGAACATGCGTCGATGATGTGTGCCAGTCTGGAAAAGCCGAGACCTCCCGTATTGGTTGGTTTGGCCATCGTGTCCCAGCTGGCCCAGTGATGCTTGTCCTTGCCGTCTCTGTGCCCCCAAAAGAAGTTGGTGAAAAGGGATTCGATCTCAGAAAGGACCTTCTTGGGGGGGGGAGCAAACTGCCATGGTATATATGGGGATGGAGGATAGGACATGCTTGATAAGGATCATCTTGCCACCCGGGGATAGGGTCGCATTATGCCAACCTTCGATCTTTCTTTTGATTTTGTTGACCAACCCCTCGAAGATGCCTGAGCTCGATTTACCGTACACCAGCGGACATCCCAGGTAGGAGAACGGATGGTATACGGTGGCGAAGGAGGTTATGTTGGTAAGATTTGATGAATGATTCCGGTCGGCGTTGTGGTGGGTGTAGATGACGCTTTTGTCGGCGTTGATACGTTGCCCAGAGCATCTGGTATATTTCTCGAGAGTGCTGCGGATCACCTCCACCGACCCGATGTCTCTGGAAGAGAAGATGAGGATGTCGTCGGCATAGGCCAAATGTTTGATGAGAGGGCATCCCGCGGTGGTGTGATAGTGACGAAATCTGGGGGAGTTTGCCCTGTTGTTGAGGTTTCTGCTGAGCGCTTCGACAGCGATGATGAAGATTGTGGCGGATAAAGGATTCCCTTGACGGACTCCGCGACTGGATCGGAAGAAACCGTCGGTTTGACCGTTGATAATCGTGGAGAACCAAGAGTTGTTCACGGACCTGAAGATGATGTCGATCCAAGTCTCCGAGAACCCGAAGGCTCTGAAAACCCAAATCATGAATTGCCAGTCCAGACGGTCGTAGGCTTTCTCCAAGTCAAGTTTGATGGCGACGTTCCCTCCCCTGGAATGGAATTTCATGCAGGAGATCAACTCCTGAGCGAGTAAGATGTTATCGGTGATGTTCCGTCCGGGGACGAAGCCGCTTTGCTCCTCGGAGATGATCTTGGGCAGAAGGGTGGACATGCGGGTCGCGATGATCTTGAAGATGATTTTGTTGGTGAAGTTGCATAGGATATTTTCTCCTTAGGATATTTTCTCCTCAGGATATTTGTAAAAGAAAGCCTTAGGTCTAATTGAACCTATAGGAGGACTTGAAATTGGGTGGAGAAGCCTTAGCCACTCATCTACATCTAAACCTAACCCTAATTCATTTTGTGGCAGCCACAAATAGAAATCCCCCCCTCCTATAAAGTATCCTTTAGTAGCCCCTTGCCTCTTTTAACACCTACAAAGAACCCTAACTTGTTCTTCCCCAAATTCCTCCTCCTTTATCCAAATTGATCCCAAATTGAGTCGAATCAATTGCATCGTCATCCCCAACAGTAGAGGATGCTAAAGGAGGCTAGCTAGCAAGGATTTGAAGTGAATTGACCATTGCATTTGGAGAAGAACACCTTCCCTTTCTCATTTTTCATTAAGATTTTCTCTCAATAGGTAAATGCCATAAAACCTATTTAAATTCTGTTTTCTTTTCATTGATGCATGCATATAGGTATACCCTAGCTGTAGAGTGAGTTTGGTGCAAAATAGTATCCATTTCGTGTCCGTATCGGACACGTATTAGTCCCTATAAACCTGTGTTCGATGAAATTCCTAAACCAATATTTTGATAACCATTTTTGAAACTATTTTCATGAATTTATAGCCCTATATATGGGGATTAGTTTTGCATGTGACTGAGTTGATTTCTGCTCATTTTTTGTGTCCAAATTGGACACGCTGTCACGACCCGCACCCTAGAGTAAGGGCACAAAAAGTGGGTACGTCCAGCCTACGCCGCAGTATCGGCGGTAAAACACTGTCCTAGGTCAATCATCTAACAATATATAAGGTACCTGTACAGTATATACATTCCGAATGGAGGTGACATAGCAAATATAGTCTCAATCACATCTAAAGTAGAATACGATAAAAAGATAGGTAGATATGAAATAAAATGAAATAAAACCACAGAGATACAACCAGATAGAGTTCTAAGTGTCTAAGATAACACAAATCCAGAAACATCCCAAATCTCAAATACAGTAATCCAGAGAAAAAATACAACTGAAAATGACTAATCTAAACTAATGGTGTCTCATCCACTGCTAATGGATCCTGCTGAAGATCCAGGGGCAATGTCTCATCAAACTCTATCCTGGCCATACCCGTAAAAGGTAGAGCACTCAGCTAACATGTACTCTGTAAACATCAACGGTTATCATGTCAGGAAAATGAGCAAGTACAAACACTAGCAGCAGTTCTATATAAATTGACAAATTTTATAAGAGACAATTATAATAAAATACAAGACAAAGATATAGGATGACTTGGGAGCCATTCGAAAGTCGAGCTACAACCCGTAAACCAAACAAGGACCGGGGTTGTAACCCTTCTCCCGAACAGAACCTAGCCTCCAATCAAGGTATAGCATAAGAGCATGTAGAACATGTGAAATACAAGACAAAAACCAACATAAAATATATATCAGGATGTGAGTACTGAATAGGACGACAATATATAGGATGACTTGGGAACTATTCGGAAGCCGAGTTACAACCCTTAAACCAAACAAGGACCGGAGTTGTAACCCTTCTCCCGATCAGAACTTAGCCTCCTATGATAAATAAATATAAAATGTGCCTTGAATTATTAGAGCGTTATGTGATCGGCTTGAGAATGTTACAGGACATGCTATCCACTTGGCCCGACAATCACAAAAAAATCTCTGGAAAGGGTCATGCCGGCCAACCTGGATAACGAGCACATGAATGAGATCTCGCTACACCCTACGTGAGGTGAGAGTGGCACAAGCACAAGAATATAGTGACATGGTGGCTTTGATCACATAGCCCCTAATAACTCCCCATCCCCGAATAGTATGGATCTGGACATAACACGTCAGGACACGGGATTCCATAAGAGGGTAGCAAGTCCCCTTAGGAATCGTGCCTATACAAGCACAGGAAATAAGACAGAAAATGTACCAATATACCAAGAAAATCCAGGAACAACATCTCATGACATGATCTAACATATACTAGTCTGTGAACTATCGTGACTGGAAATTGAGTAAGACACTACAACCGAATCGGATATAGCAGATATCAAGACAATAAAAACTATCAGTAAATGTACTCGCCTGCGGTCCTGAGCTGATAATGTGAACAGATGCTCAGAGTAATCACAGACCTAAGATGAGATATCATAAGTCAAAATATGGTTTAATAATGAAAGTAAAGCTAATCAAATCATGATATGCAAGTCTAAGTCAAACTAGGTCATACTCGGTCAAACTAGGTCATACTGAGCCAAACCAGAATAAACAAGGTCACAGGAAGTCAATCCAAGTCAATCTAGGTCAACTGGGTCAAAGGTTGACTTACAGTTGACTTTTGGTCAACTCTGGTCAACTCTAGGTCAACCCTAGGTCAAACTAGGCAAATGTTGACTAACAGTTGACTTTCAGTCAACTGGTCAACTATGATTTGGTTTTGGGTCAATTCTAGGTAAAGTGTTGACTCAAAGTTGACTTTGGTCAAAAAGTCAACTCTTGGTCAACGGGGGTCAAAACTAGACTAAACTATACTTATGTAACCATTACCTACAAAGACAACCTATTTCTAACCCCATCTTAACAATCAAAACCCCTTCTTAGACTTTACCCCAAAATCATACTTTTACCCTCTAAGATACTGATTTGTATCTTAGGATACCCACTCATCTACATCCTAAGATAACTAACGTAGATACTAGTAAAATACCAACCTATATCTTACCCCAAGATACCATATACTTAGCCCTATTGATATCCTAATATCAATACCTTAGTTGAAAATCCAATACCTTAGTCTAGGTATAAATACCTTAACTACCAAGATACCAATCTTAGATATCTAATATCTATCATAAGCTACTAGCTAACCAATAACTTAGATATCTAACCTTAGTTATCTAGGTAAACCCAATACCTTACCTTGTAATAAGGTAAACCCATTACCTTAAGGTAAGATAAACCATTACCTTGGTTAGAAACTAAAACCTTAACCTCTAATACTAATACCTTAAATATCTAGCCTCTAACCATTCATCCTAAATATTAGATAGACAATACCTTAGTAGCTAATACCTTAGTATAAAGTAAATCCCCTCTACCTTGTAGGTAAGCCCCCTTTACCTTGTAGGTAAATACATTACCTTAAGGTACTAGGCAAATATCCAAAATATCCTAAGATACCGCTATGGTATCTCAAGATATCACTCTATATCCTAACTTATACCTCTAATACAAGATACGAACCAACTCTAACATATAACTTCTAACCATCTATTCTAACTTAGAAACCTAACACAACTAACATCCACTAACTAATATCTAACCATAACATATATGTATATATATCCATCTCTAACTCTAACCAACTAACATATGTCATCTATAACTAACAATAACATAGACTAACACAACTAATTATCTAACTTATACAAGATATCACTATCTAACTTCTAAGATATCTCTAACCTCTACATAGATTCTAATATAACCACTAATATACTAACATATCCATACATACAACATTTAAATTCCTCTCCACTCCAATACTAATACACACACAAACACATATACCAAATCCACCCTCCCTCTCTTCTAACACACCTACACACATCTATATACAAACACACTACCACTCGACCAAAACACAAATCACTCAATAAACCACACTAGCCTCAAGTCAAATAGGATGGCATGATCCTCCCAACTCTCTCACCTTCACAACACACACTACACTACCATTTATACAACATCAAACACACACTAGCACATATCCTCTATCAATCTCACTTCTCTCCGCTAACCACACACATCCTTATCTCATTCAAACACACACACTATACTAACATATATTACATAACAATAATATATATATATACATATATGTACTATATCATACATATTCTTGACAACCTATGATACCTATATTCACATGATATCCATACTAGGCTCATAGGTTATACAAAATGCCTATGTCGCATAGTCATTCTTCTAGTTAAAATAAATACTGTACCAATTGGGCCTTCACTAAATTCTAGAATTAAAGTATGTTGTATCCCTTCCTGTTAGCTTTCCGAAACTTCAAACGGATCACATTTTCGTGTCCGGAAGCTCCCGGAATCGCGAAAACACCGAAACACGTTCATCTTTCGTACAGCTGACACTCAAACAATTCTACAGAAAGTTCTAGAACGAATTTGGCTTATTAAAATATATATTTGGAAAGCTAACCCCGATACGCTTCTTTTAGAAAAAACGGAAGATTAATCGGAGTCTTGAGCTAGGAGTTATGGCATTTTTAAGTTGCTCTGGCTACTAAAAACGTGGATAAAAATTATGACGAATTTGGGTTATTTTGGACAAAAGAAACACATGTAGGCCAAGATACTTGGATACCAACATAGATATCTAAATAGAACTTCTTCTAACCATACTAACTAAGATCAATCCACTCTCTAACCATCCTAAAAATGAAATTAAAACACAAAATAGCCTATTTGCATAAACACAAACACATGGGGTGTCATATATTGGAAACTCTATAAGTAGGACACCAAACCTATTCAAACTTCCTAATAGGACTCCAAAGAGCCTCAAATTAAAATCTAATAGTTGTACATGCATGAGGGTGGATCCTATGGATTCAAATCTAACTAAAATGCAAGAAAAATTGAAATAGAGAGATGGTTATACCTATTGGAAGTAGGATCCCAATGATACACTCAAAGGACACGGTTCCGACACGAAAGCTCCTCCAAAATGGACACCCTTTCTTGCTCCCAATCCTTGCTAGCACCTCCTCCTTGGTTGAATGAGAAGAAATGATGGAAGATTGGAAGAAGAATGGAGGGATTTGGAGATCAAAATCAAGAGGAAAGCTCTCAAGTTTGGGGAGGAACAAATTTGGGGAAAAAAGAGAGGCAAGTGTGAAATGAAAGAGATGGACACCTCTCCCCCTATAGGTGGCTGGTCATACATGCCCTAATGGACCTATGTGAAATGTCCAAGATGCCCCTACAAGTCTCCTTTGGGTCAACTTAAGTCATGACAAGGTTTGTGGTCAAAAAGGTCAAGTTTAAGTCTCTAATTTAACCATTCTAAGCAAGTGGAATTAGTCTAATGACACTAACTTAATTAGTAGGGTTTGTGGGCCATGCCTAACTAATCTTGGGGTCCCGACTAGAGTCTAAACTACCCGGGTCACTAACATAAGTCGGAACGAGATAAAAATCGAACCCGATTTAACAAATCCCGTAAAATCAATATTAAAATATAAAAATTCTCAAAATATTAAAATATAAAAAAAAGCAAAATCATAATACATCAATTTAAATATTTTTAAAATAATCTAAAATTCACCAATTAATCAAAATCCTAAATAATTCAAAAGTCACAAAATGACCAAAATATCCTTAGCCTAAAAAATGGTAATTAGCTAATCTAATCACACGGGTTAGGCCTCCAAGGTCATGGTTAGTCTCTATGCTAAGCAGCTCTAAGGTTACACTAGCCAAAGAACAAAATCAAAAAAACACTAATTTAATGATATTAAAATAATTAAAATTTACCAATAAATCAATAACATGATTTAAACCTATTATTAAATAATCAATTTTATAAAAGTTCAAAATTATCCTCATTTTAGAAAAGTGGTGGTTACAAATCTACCCTCCTTAGAAAAATTTCGTCCTCGAAATTAAGATGGTCGTACTCTTTCTAGGTTAAACCCCCAACAATCAAGGTCAAGAAAACTATATCTAAAATATGCAAATTGTGGTCCTACTGGTCGTGATATCACGTTCTTGATCAGGGTCACTATACTATCTATCACAGCACAAAACATCCTGACAGGTACTAATGGAATCACACAACAAGATGGAAAGAAGAACAGGAAAGACAGACCTGCTAACCCGTCACCCGTAGCGTCGGTCTACTCGACTGTCAGCACAAAAGCCCTGCCCCTCTGGGGTATATCCCTCTGATGGTGCGGGGTACGGTGCTGCGCTACGGGTGGCCTAGCTCCCTCTATCTAATCCATGATACTCAACTAACATCCACACTGATATTCTATTCCATCATACTAGGGCACCATCTATGTGGTATCTATTCTAAAATCTGATAATCATACCCGTCTATCCATAACCATGTTACCAGAATCCTCGTTACGCCAGTAAGTACAACAACGATAATTCATAGAGTCCGCAACTAAGGTACATACAACTAAGGTAGAGCACTCAGCTAACATGTACTCTGTAAATATCAATGATTATCCTGTCAGGAAAATGAGCAAGTACAAACACTAACAACAGTTCCATATGAATTGACAAATTCTATAAGAGACAATTATAATAAAATACAAGACAAAGATATAGGATAACTTGGGAGCCATTCGAAAGCCAAGCTACAATCTGTAAACCAAACAAGGACCGGGGTTGTAACCCTTCTTCCGAACAGAATTTAGCCTCCAATCAAGGTATAGCATAAGAGCATATTGAACATGTGAAATACAAGACAAAAACCAACAGGAAATATATATCAGGATTTGAGTACTGAATAGGACGATAATATATAGGATGACTTGGGAACTATTCGAAAGCCGAGTTACAACCCTTAAACCAAACAAGAACCGGGGTTGTAACCTTTCTCCCGAACAGAACTTAGTCTCCTATGAAAAATAAATATAAAATGTACCTTGAATTATTAGAGCGTTATGTGATCGGCTTGGAAATGTTACAGGACAGGCTATCCACTTGGCCCGACAATCACAAGAAAATTTCTGGAAAGGGTCATGTCGGCCAACCTGGATAACGAGCACATGAATAAGCTCTCGTTACACCCTACGTGAGGTGAGAGTGGCACAAGCACAAGAATATAGTGACAGGGTGGCTTTGATCACATAGCCCCTAATAATTCTATATCCCCAAATAGTATAATGGATCTGGACATGACACGTCATGACACGGGATTCCATAAGAGGGTAGCAAGTCTCCTTAGGAATCAGTGCCTATATAAGTACAGGGAATAAGACAGAAAATGTACCAATATACCAAGAAAATCCAGAAACAACATCTCATGACATGATCCAACATATACTAGTCCGTGAACTATCGTGACTGAAAATCGAGTAAGACACTACAACTGAATCGGATATAGCAGATATCAAGACAATAAAAACTATCAGTGAATGTACTCGCCTGCGGTCCTGAGCTGATAAGGTGAACAGATGCTCAGAGTAATCACAGACCTAAGATGGGATATCATAAGTCAAAACAGGGTTTAATAATGAAAGGAAAGCTAATCAAATCATGATATGCAAGTTTAAGTCAAACTAGGTCAAACTAGGTCATACTCGGCCAAACTAGGTCATACTAGGTCATACTAAGCCAAACTAGAACAAACAAGGTCACAGGAAGTCAATCCAAGTCAAACTAGGTCAATCTGGGTCAAAGGTTGACTTACAGTTGACTTTTGGTCAACTCTGGTCAACTCTAGGTCAACCCTAGGTCAAACTAGACAAATGTTGACTAAAAGTTGACTTTCAGTCAACTGGTCAACTATGGTTTGGTTTTGGAACAATTCTAGGTAAAGTGTTGACTCGTAGTTGACTTTGGTAAAAAAATCAACTCTTGGTCAACGGGGGTCAAAACTAGACTAAACTACCCTAATCTAACCATTACCTACCAAGACAACCTATTTCTAACCCCATCTTAACAATCAAAACCCCTTCTTAGACTTTACCCCAAAATCTTACTTTTACCCTCTAAGATACTGATTTGTATCTTAGGATACCCACTCATCTACATTCTATGATAACTAATGTAGATACTAGATACTAGTAAGATACCAACCTATATCTTACCCCAAGATACCATATACCTTAGCCCTATTGATATCCTAATATCAATACCTTAGTTGAAAATCCAATACATTAGTCTAGGTATAAATACCTTAACTACCAAGATACCAATCTTAGATATCTAATATCTATCATAAGCTACTAGCTAACCAATAACTTAGATATCTAACCTTAGTTATCTAGGTAAACCCAATACCTTACCTTGTAATAAGGTAAATCCATTACCTTAAGGTAAGATAAACCATTACCTTGGTTGGAAACTAAAACCTTAACCTCTAATACTAATACCTTAAATATCTAGCCTCTAACCATTCACCCTAAATATTAGATAGACAATACCTTAGTAGCTAATACCTTAGTATAAAGTAAATCCCCTCTACCTTGTAGGTAAGTCCCCTTTACCTTGTAGGTAAATACATTACCTTAAGGTACTAGGCAAATACCCAAAATATTCTAAGATACCGCTATGGTATCTCAAGATATCACTCTATATCCTAACTTATACCTCTAATAAAAGATACGAACCAACTCTAACATATAACTTCTAACCATCTATTCTAACTTAGAAACCTAACACAACTAACATCCACTAACTAATATCTAACCATAACATATATGTATATATATCCATCTCTATCTCTAACCAACTAACATATGTCATCTCTAACTAACAATAACATAGACTAACACAACTAATTATCTAACTTATACAAGATATCACTATCTAACTTCTAAGATATCTCTAACCTCTACATAGATTCTAACATAACCACTAATATACTAACATATCCATACATACAACATTTAAATTCCTCTCCACTCCAATACTAACACACACACAAACACATATACCAAATCCACCCTCCCCTCTCTTCTAACACACCTACACACATCTATATACAAACACACTACCACTCAACCAAAACACAAATCACTCAACAAACCACACTAGCCTCAAGTCAAATAGGATGGCATGATCCTCCCAACTCTCTCACCTTCACAACACACACTACACTACCATCTATATAACATCAAACACACACTAGCACATATCTTCTATCAATCTCACTTCTCTCCCCTAACCACACACATCCTTATCTCATTCAAACACACACACTATACTAACATATATTACATAACAATAATATATATATACATATATGTACTATATCATACATATTCTTGACAACCTATGATACCTACATTCACATAATATCCATACTAGGCTCATAGGTTACACAAAATGCCTATGTCGCATAGTCACTCTTCTACTTAAAATCAATATTGTACCAATTGGGCTTTCACTAAATTCTAGGATTAAAGTATGTTGTAGCCCTTCGTGTTAGCTTTCCGAAACTTCAAACGGATCACATTTTCGTGTTCGGAAGCTCCCGAAATCGCAAAAATACCGAAACGCGTTTATCTTTCGTACATCTGACACTCAAACAATTCTACAGAAAGTTCTAGAACGAATTTGGCTTATTAAAATATATATTTCGAAAGCTAACTCCGATACGCTTCTTTTAAAAAATAGAAGATTAATCGGAGTCTTGAGCTAGGAGTTATGGCATTTTTAAGTTGCTCTGGCTAATAAAAACGTGGATAAAAATTATGACGAATTTGGGTTGTTTTGGACAAAAGAAACACATGTAGGCCAAGATACTTGGATACCAACATAGCTATCTAAATAGAACTTATTCTAACCATCATAACTAAGATCAATCCACTCTCTAACCATCCTAAAAATGAAATTAAAACACAAAATAGCCTATTTGCATAAACACAAACACATGAGGTGTCCTATATTGGAAACTCCACAAGTAGGACACCAAACCTATTCAAACTTCCTAAAGAGGACTCCAAAGAGCCTCAAATTAAAATCTAATGGTTGTACATGCATGGAAGTGGATCCTATGGATTCAAATCTAACTAAAATGCAAGGAAAATTGAAATAGAGAGATGGTTATACCTATTGGAAGTAGGATCCCAATGATACACTCAAAGGACACGGTTCCGACACGAAAGCTCCTCCAAAATGGACACCCTTCCTTGCTCCTTGCTCCCAATCCTTACTAGCACCTCCTCCTTGGTTGAATGAGAAGAAATGATGGAAGATTGGAAGAAGAATGGACGGATTTGGAGATCAAAATCAAGAGGGAAGCTCTCAAGTTTGGGAAAGAACAAATTTGGGAAAAAAAGAGAGGCAAGTGTAAAATAAAAGAGAGGGACACCTCTCCCCCTATATGTGGCTGGTCATATATGTCCTAATGGGCCTATGTGAAATGTCTAAGATGCCCCTACAAGTCTCCTTTGGGTCAATTTAAGTCATGACAAGGTTTGTGGTCAAAAAGGTCAAGTTTAAGTCTCTAATTTAACCATTCTAAGCAAGTGGAATTAGTCTAATGACACTAACTTAATTAGTAGGATTTGCGGGCTATGCCTAACTAATCTTGGGGTCCCGACTAGAGTCTAAGCTACCCGGGTCACTAACACAAGTCGGAACGAGATGAAAATCGAACCCGATTTAACAAATCCCGTAAAATCAATATTAAAATATAAAAATTCTCAAAATATTAAAATATAAAAAATGAGCAAAATCATAATACATCAATTTAAATATTTTTAAAATAATCTAAAATTTATCAATTAATTAAAATCCTAAATAATTCAAATGTCACAAAATGACCAAAATATCCTTAGCCTAAAAAGTGGTAATTAGCTAATCTAATCACATGGGTTAGGCCTCCAAGGTCATGGTTAGTCTCTATGCTAAGCAGCTCTAAGGTTACACTAGCCAAAGAACAAAATCACAAAACACTAATTTAATAATATTAAAATAATTAAAATTTACCAATAAATCAATAACATGATTTAAACCTATTATTAAATAATCAATTTTATAAAAGTTCAAAATTACCCTCATTTTAGAAAAGTGGTGGTTACACACGCACACTGTGCACGAGATACTGCACAGGGGATACTGTGATCCCCTGTTGCTCGCGTGTCCTAGCAGACACGACACGGCACCATCTGCCATGAAACTTCATGGACACGTGGGGGCACCCACTGACATTATGTCTATGAAGTTTCATGTGTCCTCGATCAGTGTGCACGATGAAATCGCATGTGTACTGGTCCTTACCTACGCATGGCCGCACGAGTTTTGCTCTCTGACACGCATCGATTGACACGTGCAGACACTATTTAGACACCTCATGTCGTGTCCAGTGTATAGCCCTAGTGCTAGGCTACACGTGGGTATGACCACGAGGCATGTCGTATCCCATGGCGTGTCCACGAGGGCCATGACACGCTACACGAGACAGTTTGTGCACATTTCCTGGCTGTGTGTTCGACTGTAAATTGGACACTTCGTGTCCAATTTTTGGACACGAAATCAATCCCTATGACACGTACACGTGTGTACTACATGCTGGCACACTTTAATTTGATAATTAATTGGGTTTTCGAAATCATAGTTGGGTTTGTTTGGTCGAGTTTTATTTTTTTACTGATATTGTAAATGTTCACACTGTTCTTGAGAGTTTTGAATGTTTGCATATGAATTTTAATGTAAGTTAACCTGAGATGTAATGGTAGATGCTGAGATTTATAAGTGGGTTTTAGTTTGGTTTTACATGTTTACCTGAGTTCGAATGTTAACTGTTAACAGTGAACTGAACTTGGTTATGACACTGAGTTTGAATGAAGGATAACCAAGTTTAATTGATTCACATAAAAACTGAGTTTGATCTTTAAATCTAAACGGTGACAGTGAGTTGATTGGTTTCTGAGTTTTAGTTTGAGGATGTTAACTGGGTTTGAACCTATGTATGAACTTCGTTTTTCTGAACTTGATTTTGATTTTAATGTTAAAACAGAACTTGGGTTGATTAGATACCAATGTTAATATGTTAAACAATAAGAGTTGGGTTTTCATTTGAAAATTGATTTGGGTTTTGAACTTGCTAAGTGAGATTGAATGGCACATATAAAACTGAGTTTTCATGGGAGAATGTTAACTTACCAACATATGAAACTGAGAATGTTAAAACTGAGTTTTTGAGTTGAACTGTGAACCTGAGAATGGGGTTTCACCTATCAAACTGTGGTTGGGTTTACATTTATAATGTTAACTGGTATTGTAAACTGAAAATTGGATGTAATGTTAACTGATATGAATAACTTGAATTACATCTAGGGTTGAGTTTTACAATATGTTAACTAACACTGAAAACTGGAAAAAGGGTATTCAAAACTGAGAATGTGATATGAAACTAAGTTGGGTTTAGGTTTTTAACTAAGTTTGGGTTTTTGTATGACACGTGGAAAACTGGGACTGAGTTTACTGAGACCTGGTATTAGTTTGAGATGTAAACTGACATATAGATTGCATGTATAGATGTTAATGTAAATATTTTGATAACTGTCTTTTAAAACTGAGTTTGGTTTCGAATATAAACATGATGGCTGAAATGGGATTTGAATTTAGAACTAAAAATCTGAGATTAAGCTTTTGATATGTATATGTGATAATGGTGATGATGATGTGATGGTGTCTATAATACTCTCTGTGAATATTGAACCGTTGCCATGTTAGCCCCTCACACACACACATTCAACCCCCTTGCCATACGCACTCACTGCCACATTAAACACTTCACATTCATTCACACATGCCATGCCACATCCACTCTTCTTTTCCCCTTCCCTCTCTCTCTCTCTCTCTCTCTCTATATATATATATATATATATATATATATATATATATATATATATATATATATATATGTATAAATATATATATATATATCATAATTGGTATGTTATTGGCTTGAATATATGTATATGAGTAGCTATTTTGGTGTGGATTTGAATCGTATATATATTATATATTATGTTATAAATTATGTAATGCTTGATAGCTATATGATATTGTATTGGAATAGGATTTGGTATAGGGTTTGGCTAGGCCTAGAATTGACTTAACCTAGACTAGACTTGGACTTGTTGACCGTAGTTTGACTTTAGTTGACCATAGTTGACCAAGAGTTGACTTTGACCCAGAATGACCTAGAATTAACTAACCTAGACTAGTTGACCATTGTTGACCAAACCCTAGATAGTTTGACCACAGTTGACTATAGTTGACCTAGTTTGAATGTATAGTTGACCAGAGCTGACCAAGAGTTGACTTTGGCCTAGATTGACCTAGAAATCATGTAGATGTATTGTTGACTATAGTTGACCTAGTTTGTATATATCTTGACTTGTCTTGCTCTAAATAGGAGTCAGATACCTCGATTCGGACAGTATATTCTCACAGACATTCAGATCGCAAGCGAGTACATTCTCTGATCGTTTCATACTTGTTAGAATTTATATTCTTGCTCTAGATTACTTTATTTGATGTTGTCACGTTATCATCACGGATTGGTACTATATGGATCTTTTCATGGCATGTTATCCCCCTTAGCGGGCGCATCGAATATTTCATGTCATGTGTTTCATGTACATCATGTATTCCTTGCTCTTGCGTTATTCATGTACTCTCATGTACTCTCATGTGCTTTCATATACACTTATGTACTTTCATGTGCTCTCATGTACGTTCATGTTTCCTCATGTGCTTCGTATGTAACCAAAACATCATGTTCGTAACGTAACTTGACTGGATCCTTATGTGTTGATTGTGGGTAGGGGTGAGTATAAATGGTCATGTGATTTAGCCATCATGTTCACTCTGTTACTTTTCATGTGTTTATCATGCACAACACAATCTTCTTGGCTAGTGTCCCTCATGTACACCCATGTTATATCATGTTCAATCCAAGCCAATTACATGCCATCTCGTACTCTAAATCACTAGTCACTTACAGTTCTTACTTATCATGTATATATTTTTAGTTATCAAATATCTTTCATGTTTTCATGTACATCTTCTTACAGCGTTTTATATATCTTACTCTATTGCTTGCTTTATATTTCCTGTCATGATATGAACTGCGTGAGATGTATTGTGCTCGTTCCTGTCCTGACTGGACCTGTTAAAAATATTATAGAGGATGAGGAGGAGTTCTACCCTACCTACTACGGAACAGGCTTAGATGACACTTGCAACCTGGACCCCTAGGAGGTTCAGACAGCTGCTGAGGATCCTACCATTGCCTAGAGTAGATAGTTAGACTGTTATTTCTTTTCTTCATGTCATTTGTTGTTTCTGGTTTCAGAGTTGTATTATATTTGAGATGTTGAGACTTGTGGTTGTTAACCTCAATTTTTGAGGATTTCATTATCTATCATATCGTGCTATTTTCCATCTTTAGACTTGTGATTGAGTTGTACCTTCTGTGATTGGCCTCCGTTTGGAAAGTATATCATATTGTGGTTAGTTGAGATTATGACTTAGAACAGCGTTCTACCGCCGACACTGCGACGTAGGCTGGACGTACCTACTTCTCGTGCCCCTACATTGGGTGCGGATCGTGACACGTTTTTAGTGGTAGCCCATACAGGTCGAGTTTATGTAGTGGTATTCGAACTAGAGTATCACTACAGCCTGTAGTAGGATATAGGATATAGTTTTGGGGTTCTCAATCACATCTAGAAAAAACTTTTATCTAAATTCTTGTCATCTAAATTCTTGTTGAAAATTGCTTCCCTTTGAAGTAAATTGTCCTCCTTTGATTATATCGTTTCCTTCTTAGTATTGATTTCCTTGTTTGATCTCTCTTTAGGATGGTTATGGAGACACGATCTCATCGCCCCGGCCAGGAGGATACTGCCGAGAGGTCTGCCACCTCTCGTCCGGTTTAGCCCGGTCAGGCAGCTCCCGTGGTACCTTCTCATGTCGGAGTTTCTGTCGCATTCGGGGGTGCACCTCCGCCTGTTCTGAGATCTTCCCCTGTCCTTCCTGATTTCTTCCAGCAGCAGCAGCAGCCGCCATCGGGATCGGTTGACGCAGCGCAGTTGTTCGACTTCTTTCAGAGGATGGTGGAGGTCCAGCGACAGCAATCCACTCATTTTCAGCAGGGCATAGAGAATGCCCATCAGCTTGCCCTGACGACGGTGGAGAGATTTATTGTGCAGCCCAGGCAGGCCAGATTCAGCAGTATCAATCGAAGATACCAGGGATCCAGGAATTCCAGAAGATACATCCACGGGATTTCCGCGGCACAGAGGGGATTATGTATGCGGACGACTGGATAGAGCACATCGAGAAGATCGTCTGGCTGGCGGAGATACCAGCTCGACTGCAGATTGAGGTGGCAGGTAGTCAGATGTAGGACCTAGCTCGCACATAGTACCAGACGGACCCGAGGGTCGGTATAGAGGGACAGACTTGGGCAGCCTTCAAGAAGCTGTTCAAGGAGAAGTTTTTCCCTGACACCGCTCTTGGTGCCCTAGAGTCGCAGTTTGAGAGCTTAGTTCAGGGCAGTCAGACTGTTGAGGAGTACGCAAGGGAGTTCTGCCGTCTGGACAGATTTGTTGAGGGACTCAGTGAGACAGCGAAGGCTCAGAGGTTCTGGAAGGGATTAGTCAAGAAAGTCATGTCACGACCCGCACCCTAGAGTAAGGGCACGAGACGTGGGTACGTCCAGCCTACGCCGCAGTGTCAGCGGTAGAACGCTGTCCTAGGTCACAACATCTAACAGATAAGGGTAATAAACAGTTATACTCCCCGAGTGGGGGTGACATAACAGAATATATCTCAATCACAACTAAGGTAGAACATGATGAAGATAGATAGATAAATATCCAAAAATGAAACACAGAGATACAAATCCAGAATTCTAAGTGTCTAAATAAATACATATCCCAAAACATCTCAGAATCTAAATACAGTGATCCAGAAAAGTAAAGACATCCTAGTCTAAGGAAGTATCATCAACTGCTAGTAGGTCCAAGCCACTAGTGATATCTAATGCTGCACCAAGAGGGGTAGACACCAGAGCCTCATCATTCACTGTAAAATTTTCAACAGGTCCAGTCAGGACGGGAGAGAGCACATATCTCTCAACAGTTCATAACAGGTTAGGAGTATAAATCATGCAATAGAGTAAAATACAGGAAGTGCTGAAAAGGAAGTACGAGTAAACAGGAGATATTTGTAACTGAAAGTAAATACATGATAAGTAGAGACTGTAAGTGGCTAAGTGATTTAGAGTACAATATGGTTATGTAAACGGCTTAGGGGCACATGAATACAAATAAGAGGCACATTTATACAGCTACTGGGATAATGATCACATAACCAATTCTACTCACCCCGCCCCAATTAATACACAATAAACCATTCAAGTTACGTTATAAGCACATGAATACAGCTAAGGATACGTGAACTCATGTAATGAGTAGTACATGAGGCACGTGATAAAGCACATGAGAACATGTAAAAACATGAACTAGTACGAGTACAAGGAGTACCTGATGCACATGATAAAGTACATGAACATAAAATATCCGATGCACCCGAAGAGGGATAACATCTCAGGAAGGGATCCATATAGTACTAATCCGTAAAAATACGTGTCAGCATCATGTAAAGTAATCTAGAGCAAGAATATAGTCCAGATGAGTATGAAAAGATCAGAGAATGTACTCGCCTGCTAACTGAATGTCCAAGATGAAAGTACTGTCCGAGGAGTGGTGTCTGGCTCCTATTTAGAACAGCACAAGTCACAACAAGTCCAGAATAGTAATAAGATGCACTACGATGCATACTACATGAATCTAGGTCAATCTAGACCAAAGTCAACTCTTGGTTAACTCTGGTCAACCCTAGAAGTCAAACTAGGTCAACCAAGTCAAACCTAAGTCAAACTAGTCTATACTAGGCTAACCAGACTATTCTAAGTCTAACAAGACTAAACAAGTCTAATCTAGACTCTACACTGACAAACAGGCACAACCATAGGCCATAGGCTAAGAGACTAGGCCATAGGCTAAGACATGCCATATACATTATCTATATCTAAAACAATACATATCCACACAATCTAATATAGATTACATATATTGATATATAGGCTCCTATTCACATATTAGATACATATATTATATGACAAAATATATATCTATATATATTGATACACACACATTGATGTGTTATATAATATAACTTAGAATATATAACATATAGGCAGTTATGTGTATACCATACCACATATATGTCAATACATATATACATACATATGTATAGAGAGAGGGACACATGTGCTCATGTGTCATGTGTGTGTGTATGTGAAGAGGAGACATGAGTGTTCAGTCATGTGAGGATGTGAGTGAGTGTCATATGGTATGTGTGATAGAGTGACTTGTGTGTGATGAGTGTTAATTAGTGAGAGTGAGAGTGTTTAAGTGAGAAACATAGGTGTGTGAAGTAGAGGGTGTGTAACATGAAACCTAGGCTAACAGTGAGTGAGCTATGCATGTGTGATAGAGTGTGTAACAGTGAACATGAGTGTGGGTGACATGTAGTGAGGGTGTTCATGCGTGTGTGGATAGGTGTTAGGCATGAAAACAGTGAGTGAAACAGTGAGGGGAATACCTAGGTGTGTGGCAAAAATTAGTGAGGAAACAATGCACACAGTTACATTCAAACTCAGATTAATACAAACCCAAAATCAGTTTAAACAGTCCATACAACTCAGCTTTAATACATAGGAAAACTTAACAGCCAATATTGAAGACCAGTTCGCAAAATCAGTTTAAACCATCCCATTAAATCTCAGTTATCAAACAGAAGAACCCCCCAAAAACCCAGTTTGCAGTCCCAAACTTCACTCTCAGTTTTGAACCCAGAATAGTCCCCAAATCATTGCAAATTTGACACATACTTAGAAATCATATAGGTGATCCAGATCATGGTTCTATACCACAATAATTTATAGTGTAGAATGGTTAAATTGATGACAAAATTGAATTTAAAAAACTGGAATCAAAACAGGAATAGAGACTGAATGTAGGTATCAGAAATTTTAGGGAAATTGAGAAACAACATTGAAAATTAAACTAAAAACCCAAAACAGTGGTTGGTAATGTGAAAACACATTGCACACGTGTCATGTGTTGAGTTTGTGTCCACCAAAGTGGACACAAACGTGTCCAATCCGATTAAAACCAAAAACAGGAAAAACTGGACACAGCAGTGTGCAATCATCGTGCACGTGTGTCCGTGCACTCGACACAACGCGACACAAGCCACATGGTCGTGTCCACGTGTCAACCTAGTGTAGGGCTAGGGCTAGGACACCCTGCCACGTGTCCACGTCGCGTGTGCGCACGATACGACACGCGTATCAGCGCACAAAAACGACAGCCGACTGTGTAGTGCATAATCAGTGCACGCGCTCGTGCGTGTCCGACACGACACGTGGGGCTCTGAAATTTGGGGAGCCCCGTGTCAGTGTCAGCCCCAAGACACACGTTAAGTCTCACGTGTCGGGGAGCCGTGTCCCGGGTGCTGTGTCCCCCGAAGTGCAGGGCATGCACAGTGCCCGTGCACGCGCGCGCGCGACCCTGTGTTCGCGTGTCCGTGTGGACTCGACACGACACAAAAAAGACACAAAGATACCAGAAACATGTAAGCGACATCAAACCCTAATTTTCTATTCAAACACTTTCCTAAAAATCACACGAAATGCCCTTTGGGGCATTTCATCAAACACTTGGTATGTGTCACTGATACGTGTCCAAAAAGGACACGAAATGGACACGAATTTTAGGGCTTCCTATTCCTACAGTTAGGTTAGGTCTAGGGCTCCCTAAATATGCAAGAAATTCAGAATTTTATGGTGTAGATTGGAATATACCTATGTGTATCAAAGTCCTCAAAAAGCTTCAAAGAGAGGTGCTCCTCTTGATGGCCAAACTCCTCCAATGTGCTCCCAAGCTGAGAATACTTGTTACCAACAGCAAGAATAGTAAAATTAGGTCCTAATGCAATTGGTTTGGAGGAAAAACGAATTAAAAAGGATTTTCTAGGGATTAGGGAAGATAGAGACTCACCTCTTTCTAAAACTTGGCAAAATTTCTAATGGAGGCTAGCCCTAACTTTGAGGGGTATTAAATAGGATGGGGGAGACCATTATGACCAGCCATGGGCTGATTAGGGTTAGGGTTTGGCTACATGGTGTGGGCCTATGGGCTTTAAGTCTCAAGTCATTAGTCATGACTTATGAAGTCATAAGCCATTCTAGCCTAATCAATTCCTAATCTCTCCAAACAAGTTCCAATGAGTTAAACCTCACTAACTTAGGTCAAGCCAAGGTTACTTAACCTAACCAAGTGGTCATAACCTAGGTTAATCTCTAGGTTAGTCTCCTAGTCAACACTAGTCAAAGTCAACTATAGGCCCAAAATCAATTATACTAAAAATCACTAAAAATCACATTAATTCTAATAATTTTAATTAATACTAACTATCACTAACCATGGTTAGCTAAGACTAGCTATGACTAATCTAGGTTAGGTCCAAACCAAGTTAGGCTAATCACAAAATATGGCAATCAATTAAATAATATTAAAATCACACCATTCCTAATAATGCATTAAATTCCAATAATATATATTAAATTCAATTAAATTCAAAATGACAAAAATACTCTCGAACTGGAAATGATAAATGAAACACCCTAATCACATGGCTAGGCTCTAGGTTAAGCTGTCTCTAGTGTTACACTATCAAAACACCAAAATCATTAGTCAAGATTTAAAATAGTTTTAAAATGATTTAAAAATTACCAAAAATTATATCATGATTTAAAATATCATTATTAAAAGATTAAAATTACAAAATTTTAAAATTACGCTCATTTGGAAAACTGGGTGTTACAATCCTACCCACCTTAGAAAAATTTCGTCCTCGAAATTAAGATGATCGTACCCCTTCTAGGTTAAACCCAAACAACCAAGGTCAAAAGAGAACTTATCTAAATTATGCAATTGGAAGGATAACAGATAGGATTTGGTAAGTGGTATCAGTCTGAGGTCTCATCTAGCCATTCTAGTCATATTACATCAAGAGCAATCATAAGGTATCAAAACATACAACAATATGGTAGGGTGCATCAATTTTCAAAGACTGGCTAAGATATAGGTCAAAGACTTACCTCCAACTAGGTCTGGTGGCTGGAACTCCCTCCTGAAGGCGGAGTCTTGGCTGGGATAAGTGCAGCAGGACAGTCTCGCAGCCTGTGTCCAACCGACCAACACAACAGGCACACCCCTCTTCTCTTTCTACAGTCGTCCCACACATGTTCAGGCTTCTTACAGAAGGTGCAGGTAGGCACTCTCTCAGCTGGCCTCTGCTGAACAGGAGTCTGGACTGGGTAGGCTGGTCTAGGCTGATAGTCTGGGTGCTCACGGGGCTCTGGATATACACTGCTCCTCGGCCTCGTAGAACTAGGCTCTCCCCCTGAATGTACCAAATCCCACAGCAGTTGGATCCCGCAGCCCTGCTCCTTCAGGATCTCAGCCTGAACTCTCTGTGTCTCCAACACATCCCGGAGAAGTCTGGATATCTGAGCTCTGTCAGGAAACAAGCATGCCGAGGGTATGGTATGGGGTACCGCTCCTGGAGGCAGAGGAGGAGACGGGGAAGGACTCTTGGTCTCAGATGAGGCTGCAGCTCTCTCCTGGGTAACAGGTGGTGGTGGAAAACTCTCTGGTAAGGATGCTAACACCTCCTCGATGGCGGGAGGTGCCACTACCCTTGGGTCAGCCTGAGGGGTCACTACCTCCTGAGTAATAGGAGGTGGAAGCACACTATCAGTAGCTACAACTGCTCTCAGGCGACAGGCTCGGGTCATGGGTGCCATACTGGAAGGAATAAAACACAACAATCATTAAGGCTGTACGACAGTCTACTATCATATCTGAAAACTGATAATTATCAAAAATAAATAAGTTAACTACTAATCATCTAAAAGGGTACTCTTAAGAAAATCAGAACCAAAAGTTTAAGGAACGAAAATCAATAGCATTGAATCCAATCACAATATAATATATATATAGAAGGAGAGAGAGAGTTAGAGAGGGAAAAGCTAGCATTATGTAAGGGTCATGTGGTTTGTGTGTGTAAAATATACATGAAAGTGTATAGGAGGATTTGGGTCTCAACTATAGCTATCAAGTTACACTATTCATGGCATATTGGTTAAGTAATCTACAAGGCACAAGCTATTTAATCATAACATGTATGGCTAACCGTATATATAAGTATATCTATATGGCTACATGAACATAACATAGAGATGAAGGGTTAGATTTTCATGGCAGTTGTGAACATTAATGTAGAGTGTCAAGTGTACATGGGTTAAAACTTGAAATAAAGGGTTCAATCATTCAGTTTTAGTTCAACATTACATATTAATCCGAAATTGAACTACACATTTGAAAGCAATGAAAGAAAAAAATGTTAACATGTATTCAGTTTTCAAAATTTAGGAGAAATTCGAACATCAAAACCAACTCAATGTTTACCACAACTACAACCTAACATGTAAGAGTATGAACCTAACATTATATACCTGCACACAACCATGTATACGGCTCAAAATATTACAATTTAAAACTGTAATTTGAACTAAACACTTAGAATCCAAGGTTAAGGGTTTACTATGTACACAGTCTCAGATTTGATAATTCAACACAAAACTCAACTAATTTCTTTAAGAAATGAAACCCTGTATATAACATACATGTGTAGTGATGTAAGCAAAACTAATAACATGAAATTTAAATTTAAATTACGAATTTAATATGGAGAAACAGAGAACTAGTAACTGATACTGCACTATATTAGAATACTAGGATTTTGAGAACTTAACATTAATCATATTAACATGCATTTAGATAGGTTGGTAACATGTGTAGTATGCATACGTGTCAGGCAAGTATCTGTGTCCACTATATATATATTTAAGGTAATACAAGAAATAATGGCAAGAAGGAAATAATGATAAAATCTATTCTGCTTATCTGTTTAAAAGAAGGAACCATTTTGAAACCAGAGCTATAATATCAAATCCAAGTTAAGGTCTAGCAAAATCATCGATTCATTGTATTAGGAAGAATTTATAGCAAGAAGTTACACAAGGTTATAATAATAGCTAAGCTACTCCTGCTCATACTCCTACTCCTAAGTTATTTGATGATGGGGTACAATTTATACAACAGAATGGTACGATAGAGATGATATGTTTAAAAACCTTCTCAAGATACAATCTGATAATCATAGGCGTCTGTCCAAAATTATGTTACTCAGAGTCCTCGCCACGCCAGTAAGCAAGGCTGCGAATAACGATAGATTCTATAACTAGGGTTTGCACCTCTACAATCATGTCGTCTGGAAATCTCGCTATGCCGACTAGTATAGCTGCGAGACTTTTCAAATCTCATAACCAAGATACGTACATCCGAAGCCAGGTCTCCATGTTTCCGCCACGCCAGCTAATATGGCTGCGATAAACTACAGGTTCCATAATCAAGTAGACGTTTTACCATCCCTGTATTCCCGTCAATATGTGTTATCAGAAAATATCGTAACTCAGGCCTTAAAATTCATCTCGATAGGAAAATCAAATCAACAACGATCCAACAAAATCAAATTCAATAATCAAGGAGTGAGAGCGAACAAAACAAGGGAAAGGATTTCAATTTGAAGTTTAAATAAGGTTCTCAGGGGTCGTTCCAGAAATCTTTCAAAGAATCCTAACTGTGATTGAGTACCCTAAAAAAAAATATCCTAATCCTACTGCAGGCTGTAGTGATACTCTAGTTCGAATACCACTACATAAACTCGACCTGCATGGGCCACCACTAAAAACGTGTCACGACCCACACCCTAGATTAAGGGCACGAGACGTGGGTACGTCCAGCCTACGCCGCAGTGTCGGCAGTAGAATGCTGTCCTAGGTCACAACATCTAACAGATAAGGGTAATAAACAGTTATACTCCCCGAATGGGGGTGACATAACATAATATATCTCAATCACAACTAAGGTAGAACAGGATGAAGATAGATAGATAAATATCCAGAAATGAAACACAGAGATACAAATCCAGAATTCTAAGTGTCTAAATAAATACATATCCCAAAACATCTCAGAATCTAAATACAGTGATCCAAAAAAGTAAAGACATCCTAGTCTAAGAAAGTATCATCAACTGCTAGTAGGTCCAAGCCACTAGTGATATCTAATGCTGCACCAAGAGGGGTAGACACCAGAGCCTCATCATTCACTGTAAAATTTTCAATAGGTCCAGTCTGGACGGGAGCGAGCACATATCTCTCAACAGTTCATAACAGGTTAGGAGTATAAATCATGCAATAGAGTAAAATACAGGAATTGCTGAAAAGGAAGTACTGAAAAGGAAGTACGAGTAAACAGGAGATATTTGTAACTGAAAGTAAATACATGATAAGTAGAGACTATAAGTGGCTAAGTGATTTAGAGTATAATATGGTTATGTAAACGGCTTAGGGGCACATGAATACAAATAAGAGGCACATTTATACAGCTACTGGGGATAATGATCACATAACCAATTCTACTCACCCCGCCCCAATTAATACACAATAAACCATTCAAGTTACGTTATAAGCACATGAATACAGCTAAGGATACGTGAACTCATATAATGAGTAGTACATGAGGCACGTGATAAAGCACATGAGAACATGTAAAAACATAAACTAGTACGAGTACAAGAAGTACCTGATGCACATGATAAAGTACATGAACATAAAATATCCGATGCACCCGTAGAGGGATAACATCTCAGGAAGGGATCCATATAGTACTAATCCGTGAAAATACGTGTCAGCATCATGTAAAGTAATCTAGAGCAAGAATATAGTCCAGATGAGTATGAAAAGATCAGAGAATGTACTCGCCTGCTAACTGAATATCCAAGATGAAAGTACTGTCCGAGGAGTGGTGTCTGACTCCTATTTAGAATAGCACAAGTCACAACAAGTCCAGAATAGTAATAAGATGCACTACGATGCATACTACATGAATCTAGGTCAATCTAGACCAAAGTCAACTCTTGGTCAACTCTGGTCAACCCTAGAAGTCAAACTAGGTCAACCATGTCAAACCTAAGTCAAACTAGTCTATACTAGGCTAACCAGACTATTCTAAGTCTAACAAGACTAAACAAGTCTAATCTAGACTCTACACTGACAAGCAGGCACAACCATAGGCCATAGGCTAAGAGACTAGGCCATAGGCTAAGACATGCCATATACAATATCTATATCTAAAACAATACATATATAGCCATACCACACAATCTAATATAGATTACATATATTGATATATAGGCTCCTATTCACATATTAGATACATACATTATATGACAAAATATATATCTATATATATTGATACACACACATTGATGTGTTATATAATATAACTTAGAATATATAACCTATAGGCAGTTATGTGTATACCATACCACATATATGTCAATACATATATACATACATATGTATAGAGAGAGGGACACATGTGCTCATGTGTCATGTTTGTGTTTGTATGTGAAGAGGAGACATGAGTGTTCAGTCATGTGAGGATGTGAGTGAGTGTCATATGGTATGTGTGATAGAGTGACTTGTGTGTGATGAGTGTCAATTAGTGAGAGTGAGAGTGTTCAAGTGAGAAACATAGGTGTGTGAAGTAGAGGGTGTGTAACATGAAACCTAGGCTAACAGTGAGTGAGCTATGCATGTGTGATAGAGTGTGTAACAGTGAACATGAGTGTGGGTGACATGTAGTGAGGGTGTTCATGCGTGTGTGGATAGGTGTTAGGCATGAAAACAGTGAGTGAAACAGTGAGGGGAATACCTAGGTGTGTGGCAAAAATTAGTGAGGAAACAATGCACACAGTTACATTCAAACTCAGATTTAATACAAACCCAAAATCAGTTTCAACAGTCCATACAACTCAGCTTTAATACATAGGAAAACTTAACAGCCAATATTGAAGAGCAGTTCACAAAATTAGTTTAAACCATCCCATTAAATCTCAGTTATCACACAGAAGAACCCCCCAAAAACCCAGTTTGCAGTCCCAAACTTCACTCTCAGTTTTGAACCCAGAACAGTCCCCAAATCATTGCAAATTTGACACATACTTAGAAATCATATAGGTGATCCAGATCATGGTTCTAAACCACAATAATTTACAGTGTAGAATGGTTAAATTGATGACAAAATCGAATTTAAAAATATGGAATCAAAACAGTAATAGAGACTGAATGTAGGTATCAGAAATTTTAGGGAAATTGAGAAACAACATTGAAAATTAAACTAAAAACCCAAAACAGTGGTTGGTAATGTGAAAACACATTGCACACGTGTCATGTGTTGAGTTTGTGTCCACCAAAGTGGACACAAACGTGTCCAATCCGATTAAAACCAAAAACAGGAAAAATTGGACACAGCAGTGTGCAATCATCGTGCACGTGTACACAGTGTTCGTGCACTCGACACAACACGACACAAGCCACGTGGTCGTGTCCATGTGTCAACCTAGTGTAGGGCTAGGGCTAGGATACCCTGCCACGTGTCCACGTCGCGTGTGCGCACGATACGACACGCGTATCAGCGCACAAAAATGACAGCTGACTGTGTAGTGCATAATCAGTGCACGCGCTCGTGCGTGTCCGACACGACACGTGGGGCTCTGAAATTTAGGAAGCCCCGTGTCAGTGTCAGCCCCAAGACACACGCCAAGTCTCACGTGTCGGGGAGCCGTTTCCATGACGCTGTGTCCCTCGAAGTGCAGGGCATGCACATTGCCCGTGCAAGCACCCGCGCGACCCTGTGTTCGCGTGTCCGTGTGGACTCGACACGACACAAAAAAGACACAAAGACACCAGAAACATGTAAGCGACATCAAACCCTAATTTTCTATTCAAACACTTTCCTAAAAATCACACGAAATGCCCTTTGGGGCATTTCATCAAACACTTGGTATGTGTCACTGATACGTGTCCAAAAAGGACATGAAATGGACACGAATTTTAGGGCTTCCTATTCCTACAGTTAGGTTAGGTCCAGGGCTCCCTAAATATGCAAGAAATTCAGAATTCTATGGTGTAGATTGGAATATACCTATGTGTATCAAAATCCTCAAAAAGCTTCAAAGAGAGGTGCTCCTCTTGATGGCCAAACTCCTCCAATGTGCTCCCAAGCTGAGAATACTTGTTACCAACAGCAAGAATAGTAAAATTAGGTCCTAATGCAATTGGTTTGGAGGAAAAACGAATTAAAAAGGATTTTTTAGGGATTAGGGAAGATGAAGACTCACCTCTTTCTAAAACTTGGCAAAATTTCTAATGGAGGCTAGCCCTAACTTTGAGGGGTATTAAATAGGATGGGGGAGACCATTATGACCAGCCATGGGCTGATTAGGGTTAGGGTTTGGCTACATGGTGTGGGCCTATGGGCTTTAAGTCTCAAGTCATTAGTCATGACTTATGAAGTCATAAGCCATTCTAGCCTAATCAATTCCTAATCTCTCCAAACAAGTTCCAATGAGTTAAATCTCACTAACTTAGGTCAAGCCAAGGTTACTTAACCTAACCAAGTGGTCATAACCTAGGTTAATCTCTAGGTTAGTGTCCTAGTCAACACTAGTCAAAGTCAACTATAGGCCCAAAATCAATTATACTAAAAATTACTAAAAATCATATTAATTCTAATAATTTTAATTAATACTAACTATCACTAACCATGGTTAGCTAAGACTAGCTATGACTAATCTAGGTTAGGTCCAAACCAAGTTAGGCTAATCACAAAACATGGCAATCAGTTAAATAATATTAAAATCACACCATTCCAAATAATACATTAAATTCCAATAATATATATTAAATTCAATTAAATTCAAAATGACAAAAATACCCTCGAACTGGAAATGATAAATGAAACACCCTAATCACATGGCTAGGCTCTAGGTTAAGCTGTCTCTAGTGTTACACTATCAAAACACCAAAATCATAAGTCAAGATTTAAAATAGTTTTAAAATAATTTAAAAATTACCAAAAATTATATCATAATTTAAAATATCATTATTAAAAAATTAAAATTACAAAATTTCAAAATTACCCTCATTTGGAAAACTGGATGTTATAAGTCAAGTCCTTGACCAAGAGTGATCGGAGTGCCACTTTTGAGAAGATTCTGGTGGGTGCCCTAGCAGCAGAGGATGGTCTTGAGCTGAAGATCAAGAGGGAACGAGACGCTCATGGAGCCAGCAGCAGCGGAGGCCAGGCCAAGAGGCCTCACATACAGATTCAGCAGTAGTATCAGCAGCCGAGGGTCCACTTTCAGCAGCAACAGTTTTAGGGCCGTGCTCCTTTTCAGCAGGTGCAGCGGCAGCAGAGACAGCAGCTGGCCCCTAGACAGCAGCATGTTATCCTTTGTTCTTTCTGTAAGAAACCAGGGCACGATTGGAGTGAATGTCGGATGAGGCTAGACAAGTGCCTACTCTGCGGAGCATCAGATCATCAGTTGAGAGAGTGTCCCAAGTCTGCAGGACGGACAGCTCAGGAAGTAGGAGCCAGGGCTCCAGTAGGCCAGTAGGGGCGAGCTTAAGCCATGATAGTTGAGGATGCTCGGGCAGTAGGAGAGCTTATTGCAGATTCCGTTCTTCTCGATTCCATTTTCGTATTTGCCTTCTTATAACTGTCTTGAAATTCGATTCCATCTGTTCCTTGTTGTTGATAAGTTTTGATCTGGTGTTTCATTATGATTTAAATTTCTTCTGAGATAAGTCGTATGGGCTAGGTCGCCTCAGTTATGGGATCTAGAGTCTTATATAGTCATGTTAGCTGGCATATTGAGGACATATAGTCTAGTATTGGATGTATTTCTCGGGTATAGAAATTTAAGGTTTTCGCGGCCAAGCATGCGACAATGCAAAAATTTTAAATACCATGATTCTAGAGGTATGTACCTTAGCCGAGGACTCTGTGATTATCATAGTCTTATTCACTAGCACGACGAAGATTCTGAGTATCATGATTTTGGACAGATGCATATGATTGTCGAACTGTGTGGTTCTGAGACTTTGATTATTGGGGTGTTTGACCTAGAAGGAGTACTACCATTTTAATTTCGAGGACAAAATTTTTCTAAGGAGGATATACTTGTAACACCCACTTTTCTAAAATGAGAGTAATTTTTAAATTTTGTAATTATAATCATTTAATAATGATATTTAAATCATGTTATGTTTTTTGGTAATTTTTAATTAATTTAAAATATTGAATTGTGATTTTGATGGTTAACTAGTTAAACCCCAGTTTTGCTAAGCCTGGAGACTAACTATGACCAAGGGAGCCTAGTCATGTGATTAGAATGTCATATTGCTACTTTTTAGCCTAAGGGTATTTGGGTCAATTTTTACTTTTAATGAAAATAAATTTTGATTAATTAATTATGTGCTATTTGTTTAAGTTGAGACTTGACCTAGAATCTTAGCCTAATCTAGATTAGCCTTGAGCTTAGAATCTTGATTATGATATCCTACTAAGTGACAAGATTAGCAATATCTAGATATTTCTAAGTAGGATATTTTCTCCTTAGGATATTTGTAAAAAAAAAAAGCCTTAGGACTAATTGAACCAATAGGAGGACTTGAAATTGGGTGGAGAAGCCTTAGCCACTCATCTACATATAAACCTAATCCTAATTTATTTTGTGGCAGCCATAAATAGAAATTCCCCTCCTATAAAGTATCCTTTAGTAGCCCCTTGCCTCTTTTAACACCTACAAAGAACCCTAACTTGTTCTTTCCCAAATTTCTCCCCTGTAACACCCACTTTTCTAAAATGAGAGTAATTTTGAACTTTTGTAAAAGTTTATTATTTAATAATAGGATTTATGATTTATAGAAATTTTTAATTAATTTAATACTATTTAAAATTCGTGAATTATAATTTTGATGTGTTAGCTAGTGAATCCTAGAACTGTTGAGCCTAGAGACTAACCATGACCATGGGGACCTAATCATGTGATTAGAATGACTATTTACAACTTTTTAGGCTAAGGGTATTTTGGTCATTTTGTGACTTTTAAAATATTTAGAATTTTGATTAATTGGTAAATTTTAGATTATTTTAATAATATTTAAATTGATGTATTATAATTTTGGTCATTTTTTATATTTTAATATTTTGAAATTTTTTATATTTTAATATTGATTTTACGGTATTTGTTTAGTCGGATTTGAGTTTCATTTCGTTCCGACTTGTGTTAGTGACCCGGGTAGCTTAGACTGTAGACGGGATCCCAAGATTTGTTAGTTATGGCCCACAAACCCCACTAATTAAGTTAGTGAGTTTAGACTAATCCCACTTGTTAGATTGGTTAAGTTAGAGGCTTAAATTTAACCCTTTTGATCCCAAACTTGAACCTAACTTAAAATTAACCAAGAGGACTAGTTGAGGCCTTATTGAGCTTTCCTCCAAGGCCCAAATAGGGTTTAATGGCAGCCACTATAGCTAGATTAGCCTCCCTTCCTTTCATTTCATTCCATCTTGCCTCTTTTCCTTCACAAAGTGTTCTTTCCCAAATTAGAGAGCTTCCTTCTTTGATTTGATCTCCAAATCCTTACATCCCTCCACCAAAACTTCCATCCAACCTTCTCATACAACCAAGGGAGGGTGCTAGCAAAGATTTAGAGCAAAGTGCAAGGAGGAGTGTCCTTTTTGGAAGATCTTCGTGTCGGAGCCGTGTTGGGAGTATTATTGGGATTCCACTCCCAATAGGTAAAACCAACACTCTAAATTGATTTCCTATGCATATTAGTTAGTTTTGAATCCATAGGATCCACCCCCATGCATATACCCCATTTATATTCAAATTTGAGGCCATTTGAAGCTCTCTTGTGGATTTTAGATATGTGTCTTGTGTCCTCTTAATAGATCCCAAATTAGGACACCCCATGTGTATGTATGTATGATAATAGTTTAAATAGATATTTAAATTCAGTTTTAGAATGGTTAGAGAGTGGATTAATCTTAGTTATGATGGTTAGAATGAGTTTCAATTGGAAACCTATGTTGGTATCCAAGTATCTTGGCCTACATGTGTTTCTTTTGTCCAAAATAACTCAAATTCGTCATAATATTCATCCACGCTTTTATTAACCAAAGCAACTTAGAAATGTCATAACTTTTAACTTAGAACTCCGATTAATCTTTCGTTTTTTTAAAAGAACCGTATCGAAGTTAGCTTTCCAAATATATATTTTAATAAGCCAAAATCGTTCTAGAACATTCTGTAAAACTATTTGAGTGTCAGCTGTCCGAAAGACAAATGCGTTTCGGTATTTTTGCAATTTCGGGAGCTTTCGGACACGAAAATGCGATCCGTTTGAAGTTTCGGAAAGCTAACATGAAGGGCTACGTCATACTTTAATCCTAGAATTTAGTGAAGGCCCAATTGGTACAATATTGATTTTAAGTAGAAGAGTGACTATACGACATAGGTATTTGGTGTAACCTATGAGCCTATGTAGTATGGATATTAAATAAATGTAGAGTATGTAATGCATGATATGTTAGATGAATGAAATAATATATATATATGATATGTATTCTCTTTACATTAATATATATATATATGGTTGAATGCAAGCATGTAGGAATGCAATCAATGTAATGTATGTAAGCAATGCATAAATGCATGAATGAAAGAATGATATACAATGTATGCATGAAAGTATATAATGAATGCTAGATATGAATGCAAGGTATACATGTAATGATAGATATAAATGTATAATGTATACATAATATAATACAATATATAATGATAGCATGTATGGTAATGTAGAATATATGATGCAAGCATGTATATGTCCACTTTTTCTTACATTTTTCCTTCCCTTTTCTTTCTATTTCAGTTTTTCCCCTTTTTTTTTCTCTTCTATTTTTACATGTTGTATACAATGTATATAATATATAGGTGCATGTAAGTACGTAATATGCATGAATGACATGTATGTAATAAAATAAGTATATGTATGCAACTTAATGATATGTGAATGGATATAATGTCTGAACTGAAGTATGCATGTATATGGGATATGAATGAATGAATGATATATATATATATATATATATATATATATATATATATATATATATATATATATATATATATATATATATATATATATATATATATATATATATATGTGTGTGTGTGTGTGTGGGGGTGTGTGTGTGTGTGTGTGTTAAGGTAATGTAATGTATGTATTCACATATATTTTGAGTTAAATATATGAGTTTGTATGCATATATGAAGGAATGAATGTAATATAATGTAGAGTATGCATATATGAATATAATGTATGCAAGTATATAATGTATTCAAATATGTATATATGATGAATATAATGTAAGTATGTATATATGAATATAATGTATGCATATATGAATACAATGTAAGTATGTATGTATACATTTCTATAAACTGAGTTAACCTATAACCTTTTACACACATACATTCATACACCCTTTGACACCATGTATCCCATGTCACATAGACCTACCTATCACTAAATCTGAGAACATTAACACATATCCTTTTACACACTTGCCAAACACACACACACACACACACACACACACACACACACACACTCACTTACTCTTTTACCTCTCCTTCTCTCTATATATATATATATATATATATATATATATATATATATATATATATATATATATATATATATATATATATATATATATATATATATATATCGATGTGCCTATATATATAGTTTTCCTATATATATCTATGTATATGAATATGTGAATGTGAATAATATATATACATTATATGACTAAGTTTGTGTGCCTTGTTAGCTTATGGTTTAGTTTTGTGCTTGGTTTAGCAAATGACTTAGGCTATGAGTTAATAGCTATCTTGGATACTTGATTTGCATAGACTTAGTTTGTTTAGACCTAGAATTGACTAACCTAGACTAGTTGACCATTGTTGACCCAACCCTAGCTAGTTTGACCACAGTTGACTAGAATTGACCTAGTTTGACTTTATAGTTGACCAGAGTTGACGAAGAGTTGACTTTGACCTAGATTGACTTAGACTCATGTAGATTGCATTATAATTTTAATTACCATATAAATTGAACTCTTTATAACCTATGTTGCTCTAACTAGGACTCTGTGACTCCAGTTGGCCATCTTTTCATATCAGCTGTTCAGGGTATCAGGCGAGTACATTCTCTGACCGTTTCATATTTGATAGGATTTATATTTACGCTCTAGATTACTTTACTGGATGATGTCACATTGTTAACACGAATTGGTACTATATGGATCCCTTTATGAGATGTTATCCCCCTCGGGAGCATCGGATACATCATGTCATGTGCGTTTCATTTTCATCATGTATTCCTGTGCTTTCACCATACATGTGCACTCTCGTGATTCATGTACTCTCATGTTCACGGAGCCCCCATGTTTACATTCATGTGCACCTATTTATGGGCCCCCATGTGATATCATGTGCAATAACATAACCTGTCTGGATCTTTGTGTATTAATTGGGGTACGGGAGAGTATAAATGGTCATGTGAACAATTCCAAAGTAGTGTAGTCATGTGCAAACTTTCATGTTTATTATCAAGCCGTTCGCATGTCTATCTTGTACTCTACATCACTAGTCACTGTTAGTTCTTTACTTATAGTAGATATTTCTTTACAGTCATCTCTTTTACTTCATATATTTTCAAACGTTTCATGTATCTTACTCTATAGCATATTTACATATCTTGTCATATTATGAATTGCGTGAGATGTATTGTGCTCGCTCCCGTCCTGACTGGACCTGTTGATAAATTTTACAGATAGCTTGTAGGTTACCTGCTAGCCTAGAGGAGACACAGTAGAGGTTGGAGTAGATGGCTAGAGTTTTTCTTATTTTATTTTCAGTTGTCTTGAGTTGTATTTACTTTATGCTTGTTTGAGTTAGTATTGATAATACCGAGATTTATTTCTCTCTGTTGTACTTCTCTTGTGGATTCATAGTTATCTTATCGTGCTACTTCTAGTTTTGGTGATTGAGTTTTATTCTGCTGTGATTGTCCTCCGTACGGAGAGTATATCATATTATATTTAGTTTTATTTGTGACCTAGAACAGCGTTCTACCGCCGATATTGCGGCGTAGGCTGGACGTACCCACATTTCGTGCCCTACACTGGATGCGGGTTGTGACACGTTTTTAGTGGTGGTCCATGCAGGTCAAAATTCGTATTTGTACGAAGTCGTGGTAGTACGACAATTAGTTGTACTGCTGTGCACCTGCGATTAGAGATAAGGAATAGGTGTTAGAATGAGAGGATACTCAATCACTGTTAGAATTTCTTGAGAGATTCCTGGGACGATCCTTGAGAATCTTATTTTAACTTCGATTTTAAATCTCTTTTTCCCTTGATTTGATTCACCCTTACTTCCTGTTATTGAATTTAATTTTGATGGATTATTGTTGAATTTCGAATCTTGATGTTAGTTGTTGAATTTAAATATATATATATATATATATATATATATATATATATATATATATATATATATATATATATATATATATATATATATATATATACATCTTTTTGGAATTAAGGTATAACCTGATAACATACTTGATAAGGACAGTGAGAAAGGTAAAAGTCTACTTTATTTATGGAGTTTAGAATTTATCGCAGTCATATTTGCTAGCATGACAAGGACGTAGAGCCTTATTTAGATATACTTATCCTAGTTATGAAATCTAGATTTTCTTGCAGCTATACCGGATGGCGTGGTAAGAATTCTAGATAACATGACTATAGGGTGTATACCTTCGTTATGGACTCTATTGTTTATTGCAGCTATGCTTACTGGCGTGGCAAAATTTTGACAACATAATTTTAGGAAGACGTGTATGGTATCAGATTTTATCTTAAATGGGTTCATTTCTTTTTAACAGTTGATGAAGAACAGATTTTATCATTATTTCTTTCTTGCCATTATTTCTTGTATTACCATTTTAAAAAAAATAAAATAAAACTGTCCTGATTACATCAAGCACCTGTCTTATATCTAATTCTGTCAGCTATACCTTGAAACCCTTGAATCTCCATATCTTTTCACCTTCGAAAGGTCGAGGAAGTAACGTAAATCAGCTAACTCGAAAAGACTTGATTTGTTATCTTGTGATAATCTTGCTAGGGGTATAATATGATTGACCTTGATATAGGTTTGGGATAGAGATGCGACTGAATTTGAGGATGAAATCAAGAAAGTTATATTATCAATTTAGGAACAATCATACTTAGAGAAATCTTTTGGGTATGAATAATTCATAGATGTATTTCATTACTGATGAGGATATTCGAGGTCAACTTAGTTTCGAGAACTTGGATAAATTTTGGTTATTGATTCTTGAGACGTTACACTTTAAGGCTATGATGTTAAATTTAGAAATTTAGTAATAGAGAAGAGATTTTAACTATATGCAATGATGATACGAAATTGAATAAGATATTGTAAGAAATGGCTAGAAACAGAAAGAATGCAAGGATTTTGAGTTATATAAAATATAGAGATTTTATGAAAATTTTAAATTTTAGGAGAATAATATTGAAGGTGTACGTTGAAGGAAATATGAAGGTTGAATTTATATTGAAAAATAAGTTTTGTAAGGCCTAGTAGGTTTAGATTTAAATAATACAAGAAGAGTAATTGAATAAGTTCAAGGATTACATAAAACTTGATTTAGAGACTTTGGATCCAATTTAGGACAATGTGTAAGAATTTAGATTTATGATGATTAAGTGATCAGTTTTGATTCCTAGTAAGAAGGGTATGCTTCATGAATAATGTTTCGGAACTTAGAAATTTAGCCTGTGGTGATCATGACAAGGTCAGATCTTTATGACGGAAGGATATAATTTTGATGGTAGTCATATAAAGGTTGATTTTTATATTAAGACTTGTGAGATAAAAATATGATTGACAAATAATAAACTTGATAGTATCAGAGAGAGATGATTAACTTGACTTTTCTATGAAATCTTTTCTCTTGTTTTCCCTTTAAAAGGAGAAATTTGACTTATTCTATATCTTTGAATCACCCTTTAAAAGTTTTCAATATCATTGAATCCTAGCTCCCTTAATCACGACCAATCGACTTTGATCATCTTTTCTTATCATATCAATATCTTGGGCCGTACTCAATTGAATTAAATTTAATTGTGACCTGAATCTCCATCCTTGTATGCTCGTGCTCAGACTTCGATGACCTTGTCCTCCATATTGTCCAAATCTGGATTACCCAGAATTGATCAACTTAGATCGTATCGAGACTAAATTTTCTTAATATATATTGTGATTGGATTTCAATGCTATTGACTATCGTTCTTTAAACTTTTGATTTTTATTTTTCTTTGAATAGTACCCATTTATAGATAATTACTAGTTATCTTTATTTTATTTTTGATAATTACCAGTTTTCATATAGGATGGTAGACTGTCTTACAGCCTTGATGATTTATTGTTTCTGTAACTTTTCCAGTTTAGCATCCCAGATTGCTTGTATGTTTTGATATCCTATGACCGTTTTGGTTTAGCATGACTAGTATACCTAGATGAGACTTTCAACTGCCACCGTATGCCATGATCCTGTATGCCATTCTTTTAAATTGTATGATTTAGGTAAGTTCTGAGACTTTGATTGTTCGGGACGAGACTCTAGAAGAAGTACGATCATCTTAATTTCGAGGACGAAATTTTCTAAGGAGGGTAGACTTGTAACACCTACTTTTCTAAAATGAGGGTAATTTTGAACTTTTGTAAAAGTTTATTATTTAATAATAGAATTTATGATTTATGAGAATTTTTAATTAATTTAATACTATTTAAAATTGGTGAATTATAATTTTGATGTGTTAGCTAGTGAACCCTAGAACTGTTGAGCCTAGAGACTAACCATGACCATGGGGACCTAATCATGTGATTAGAATGACTATTTATAATTTTTTAGGCTAAGGATATTTTGGTCATTTTGTGAGTTTTGAATTATTTAGAATTTTGGTTAATTGGTAAATTTTAGATTATTTTAATAATATTTAAATTGATGTATTATGATTTTGGTCATTTTTTATATTTTAATATTTTGGAAATTTTTATATTTTAATATTGATTTTACGGGATTTGTTTAGTCGGGTTTGAGTTTCATTTCGTTCCGACTTGTGTTAGTGACCCGGGTAGCTTAGACTGTAGACGGGATCCCAAGATTTGTTAGTTATGGCCCACAAACCCCACTAATTAAGTTAGTGAGTTTAGACTAATCCCACTTGTTAGATTGGTTAAGTTAGAGGCTTAAATTTAACCCTTTTGATCCCAAACTTGAACCTAACTTAAAATTAACCAAGATGACTAGTTGAGGCCTTATTGGGCTTTCCTCCAAGGCCCAAATAGGATTTAATGGCAGCCACTATAGCTAGATTAACCTCCCTTACTTTCATTTCATGCTATCTTGCCTTTTTTCCTTCATAAAGTGTTCTTTCCCAAATTAGAGAGCTTCACTCTTTGATTTGACCTCCAAATCCTTATATCCCTCCACCAAAACTTCCATCCAACCTTCTCATACTACCAAGGGAGGGTGCTAGCAAAGATTTGGAGCAAAGTATAAGGAGGAGTGTCCTTTTTGGAAGATCTTTGTGTCAGAGCCGTGTCCTTGGGAGTATCATTGGGATTCCACTCCCAATAGGTAAAACCAACACTCTAAACTGATTTTCTATGCATATTAGTTAGTTTTGAATCCATAGGATCCATCCCCATGCATGTACCCCTTTTAGATTCAAATTTGAGGCCATCTGAAGCTCTCTTGAGGATTTTAGATATGTGTCTTGTGTCCTACTTGATAGATCCCAAATTAGGACACCCCATATATATGTATGTATGATAATAGTTTAAATAGATATTTAAATTCAGTTTTAGAATGGTTAGAGAGTGGATTGATCTTAGTTAGGATGGTTAGAATGAGTTTCATTTGGATGCCTATGTTGGTATCCAAGTATCTTGGCCTACATGTGTTTCTTTTGTTCAAAATAACTCAAATTCGTCATAATATTCATCCACGCTTTTATTAACTAAAGCAACTTAGAAATGTCATAACTTTTAGCTTAGAACTCCAATTAATCTCCCGTTTTTTTAAAAGATCCATATCGAAGTTAGCTTTCCAAATATATATTTTAATAAGCCAAAATCGTTCTAGAACATTCTGTAAAACTATTTGAGTGTCAGTTGTCCGAAAGACAAATGCGTTTCGGTGTTTTTGCGATTTCGGGAGCTTCCGGACATGAAAATGCGATCCGTTTGAAGTTTCGGAAAGCTAACATGAAGGGCTACGACATACTTTAATCCTAGAATTTAGTGAAGGTCTAATTGGTATAGTATTGATTTTAAGTAGAAGAGTGACTATACGACATAGGCATTTTGTGTAACCTATGAGCCTATGTAGTATGAATATTAAATGAATGTAGAGTATGTAATGCATGATATGTTAGATGAATGAAATGCTCACTGACAAGAAGTACAGCAATTTGGCTCTTGAAAATGCTCTCCGTTCTGTCTGTTGAAGAGGGATGAGGCCCCCCTTTTATAGTCTTTCTTGAGCTGGAATGATGTTATGCGCCCACATGAGGAAACACGATGGTTTTTATGCGGACGCATAGTCCTGCTTTGGGCACATAGGATGTAGGCGCATACAGGCTGCGAGATCGTGGGTTGGTCATGGTGTTGACGTGGCCGCATGCTTCGATGTACGACTGCTGGTGGAAACTGACGTGGTCGTGCGCTTCGGTGCACGTTTTCATCATGGCTTTGACTGAGTCAGGCTTGGGCGCATAGCCATGTCTCAGGCTATGCGCCCCTTTTGGAGGAGCTAGTCTTGGGCGCATGAAACTTCACTGGCTGGGCGCATGGAGCTTCACTGACTGGGCGCATGGAGCTTCACTGACTGGGCACATGGAGCTTCACTGGCTTAGGCGCATGGAGCTTCACTGGCTTGGGCGCATGGGGCTTCATTTGCTGAAATTTTTTCATGTTTCTACAGTACGATGATCCGACAAGTCCTAATTGTCCGATAGCCATGTTTGATGTATAACGGTCCGAGGTCACGAGGAAAATAAGAATGAACGATTGGTCATGAGCAATAGGGATAATCTAGGAGATTTTGGAGAGTAAGTACTTATAATATTTTACTATAACCGAAAACATTATTCCACTTTTCCCAAAAATATATAATTGAAAATACGTTTTAATTTACCTTAAAAATGATAAAAGATCACAATGATATTTTTAGAAAAGTTTGTATTTTAGGTTATAAAATAATAAGTCCATAATATTTATAAATCCAAAACAAGAAAATAATTAGTATTACTGAGCCTAGCCCAATTTCCATATATTGCCCTTACCCAAAAATTATCTACTAAGTATGTATGTGTTAAAACCAAAATATTTAGTTTAAAGTAAATTACCTCATCAATAGTAAACATGACAATAATAGTAAAAAAAATATACTGATTGTATACCAATATAATACTAACTGTTTTCTCTAAAATATAAATATAATTAAAACATACCTAAAATATAAATATAATTAAAACATACACGAACTTAGTTGAACATGATTGTATATAATATAATGCTATATAGTGAAAATATTAGTGAGTATATAAGTGTAATACTATATAAAACATCAAACTGTCTTCTAAAATATCCAAATATCTATTATTTTGTATAGTAACCAAACACTTGGTCTCTCCTCTCCAGAGAGAGAGAGGATCTTTACAAACATAAAAGAAAAAGAGAGAGAAAAATACCAAGCTACTGCTAAGAGAAAGGGACGGGAGAGTGAGGAAGGAGCTTACTAATGGGAGGTTCAGGAGAGGGCCGAGAAGGCGAGCGACAGGGGGTCCCATGGCGGCTGTCGACACGGCTGAGGCGGAGCCCGGGGCGGACGCGATGAGATGCTACCATGAGAGGGAAAGGCGGCATGGAGAACGCTGGAGGCAAATTCTGGTCGGGTGGCGGCTGCGATCAGGGAGGCGCAGATCGAGAGGAGGAGGCGACATGGAGCCTCATATCCGGCGGAGGAGCAGCCACGTGATGGCGCGCTCGCTCGTCGGGGGCGGCAGCACGGGCACGGGGACGGTGGTGGTCGAGGATAGATGAGGGTTTTCGTTTCTTTTTTTCCTTTTCTGGAGGGGTGGTGTTGACGGTTGGTTTTGGAGTTCTGACATTGGCGGCGGTGGTGGCTGTGATGGGGTCATGGCTTGGCCACACGATTCGTGGCTACGGCCGCGACGGTGATGATGATGGGGATGGTGTCGGGTAGTGGTGACTGGCGCTGTGCAGCCGGAGCAATAATCAGATTGGAGACGGGCGTGGTGGCTTATGGTGATGAAGGTGACGGTGGGTGGCTGTTGTAGGAGAGTCGGTGACCATATTGGTAAGGCGGCCGGGACAGCATAAGGGCGGGGAGGTAGAACAGAGACAGGGCTGGTGGTTTTCCGACGACGGGGAGGTGCTCTGGACAGGAATTGGGATTGGATGTCATGTCGGGGGTGTCCGACAAGGCTGAGTGGACGTCCGGGATTTTCGGACGGAACAAAAATTATTATATTTGTAATGGAGAAAATATAGTAGATGGGAAGGGGCACGGACACGATGCATGGGTTTGGGTTGTGGTAAAATTTCTATGAAAAAGGAGCAATGGGGACTCTCCTTATATAGGATGTGGGGACTCCCATTTGGATAAGGGTTAGGAAGGTTTAAATTTTCCATTAGATAATCCATCCTTTAATTCAAATTGATTTAAAATTTAATCATTCAATCTGAATCAAATCTAGATCCAATGTAGATAAATTCCACCATTAATTTAAACTGTATTTAAATAAGCTAATAAAACTTTTCTAACTTAAATCACCATAATTAATTACATATTAAATCAAACCATATTTAATATATCTTTTTTGAAATAATAAATTACTGATGATAATTAATTTCGAAAATACAAATATATATACACTCTCATGCAAAATAATACTTACATAAAACACAATTTTTCTAAATTACTAGTTATACTTGTACCTAAAAAAGGCCTTTTTATAATAAATACAAAATAAAGTTTGGCAATCCTCGGGGCGATGCATTTACAACTTCAAGCAATATAAAATATTTATCGTATATTATTTTGAAATATAATTTACATCTATATAAATAAATTATTTTATAAAAATATGTACCTCGCACACATTCGTACTGGACGAGCAAATAGGAAAAATGCACATTCACATGCAACGTACAAATACGAGAACGCGAACTTGCATGCGTCGTACAAATACGAAGTACAAATTAAACACCATTAAATACCAATTTATAAAAAAATTGTAGTAAAAATTTAGGGGGTTTACATTTACTATTTATATTTAGTCTGCATTTTTTTAGATATTGCATATTTACTGCCTGTTCATTTCTACTTGTAACTTTGACTGTTGTTCGTGATTTATTTACTTGCTTCCCGTATACTCAATTCAAGTGCTAACCTTATTTCCTTGCTTGTCTCTAATTTATGCATATGGACCAAGAAGTTAAGGGACTACTGTTTGTTAGTGTCCTCCATAAACTTTGTCACGACTGTGCCACAAAATATGTGTGAGATAACTAGCATATAGAGGTACTTGCGTATTGGCTGATTACCCGTGCGCATGCGTTAGGTTATAACTGCTAATAGAATTGCATGCTAGAAGACTTAGCAGTTATTAGTATAAACCTGTTGTGGATACAAAATGGTTAGGAGCATTGGACATGGAGGACATATACTATACGCTTGGACAATATTGTGTCGAGTTGTGTCCCGCACCCTCAGATAAAGAAACTTCTCAACCATCACAAGAAAATTATGACGCTCTGTGTTTGACTCTATTGGTCATAGTTCCTTGCTGTTGCGGCTGGTGCTCGTTTGCGCGCGCGTGAACCACCCCCGAATTAAGGAAAGGATGCCTCTCGGGGCATCTGAGAATGATTCGAGCCGTATTCGAGTCGTGTCGGACAAAGTCGATCTTGCTAGTGGCTCATTTGAGCACTACCCGTGTATTTGTTAGGGACTCTCCGGAGCTCTACCCGTGTGCTATGCTAACGACTCGCGTGAGTGCTACTCGTGTAGTTGTGGTCAGTCGTAGTCAGTCTGTCTGCCCTTGCGTTAAGTGTTGTTCTAAAATGCATGATCACAGTACAATGGTAGGTGACCCTAGTTATGTCATGTCATACTCCATTCTAGTCACAGCATGGGGCAGTATCACATCACAGAATAGTGTGCTATCCCTTATCCTTGTTTTGTTGTAGGGGTAGTCCACTATTTCGATGCTGTGATATTGGGCCATGTATGGTTGGAACACTTTACTTTTCTTTATGACTTGTGACATATTTTATATTCAGTTTATTATGGCATGTTGTTTCTTGTATCTTGTTACGTCCCTCTGAGGACCTGGTGAATTCTCCAGGTGTACTTTTATGACTTTTCGCAGGTGCTCTAGACAAGGCCATGATTTACACTCTTCCTTCGAAGATGATTGATCTTGGATTGTCTTTTGCTTCGCTCGAAAAATTCCTTCATTGTTTATGTATTCTTCTATTTTATTAGTTGGTAGTGGATTTGTCTCCGCCCAACATCTTGTACAAAATAACAATTCATAGTTGATTTATATTATTATTCTCTTATTTGTGGATGAGATTAGTTGTCATGGTTTACTGTATTTTACAGCTTATGTATACATACGAGGATTCTATATATTGGAGTATACTTTATTTGTATACAGCTGGCATGTCTACGTACCTAGTCCTAAGTATTCTGGGACTGGGGCGTTACATATAGACACATTGGGTAGTTTGATTTAGGATTTGAAACTCAGTAGGGGTCTAGGTGCATGGGGTTAGTTTGCGCTAAGAAAAATATTTTATTTAATATTAGGAGTCTAGTTTTGCAAGATTTCTAGCCTATAGCATTAGGGCACAAGAAAATATTAATTTAATATTCCATACTTTTCTATCATTTCGAATATAAAAATAATTTGATATTAGCTTGAGGATTCCTGGCTAATTCAACTAATATAGAAAACAAATAATGTAGAAAATATAGTCATAAAAAATAGCAGTTTTATTTGCGATTAATTGGAGCTAATTGATTTTACTTAGTCAACCACCTGCGAATAGGCAACCATTAACTGAGGTACCGACGGATAGGCGACAAAATAGTGAATTATGCTGACCCTTCTTTAATTTGTATCTAACCCATATTGTTTGAATATATACGGTACATACAGAATCATTCGCGTATAAGAAAGCAATGAGTCGGTACTTACTTAACCGTTTGTGGATGTACAATCGACGACATGAGAGTAGGATTGGTTTGCCGTATAATTTTAAGGCAGATGTCGAGAAAATTTTGAGATACGTGTAGAAGCATGGAAAATATGGGGTTCATGCGGATCACAACTGACCGCATGAGTACCCTGGAACAGATTAACCCGCATAAAGAAGAGCCGTATGACAGACTCAGTACGCCCCCTGCGGCCCATCTTTACCAGACTGACTTTTGAGCCACAGAGAAAATAGTCACTTATGCGGCCAAGATGATCAATCCTTCTGATAAAGCTGACAAAACTCTGGTCTGATAAAGCTGACAAACTCTGGCAAGACTGACAGCTCTGACAACTCTAACACTCTGACAAAAAGAAGATAAGACATGATTAGACTGGACATGGCCATGCGGCCAAAAGGACTGCGACCCGAGCCGCATGAACCTTATGCGGCTCAATCTATGTACTTCATACGGCCAAGGGTACTGCAATCTGAGCCGCGTGAGCTTTATGCGGCCTAGAATATAGAACCTATGTGGTTCAAAAGTCCCCAAGCTATATGCGGACTAAGGAAGACTGCCGCATGAGTCTTATGCGGTCCAGCATGATCGAACTATGAAGGGCTTATTCGGCTCAAAATGACTCAAGCAGACTGATCCTATCTTGCGATGAGACATGTGGCAGGCTGACCAAGTCTCAACCACCCAGATTTGCTACAATAAAATCTCAACAACCCCCACCAGCTGGCAGCTCGAGATCGAGTCTTTGTGCGCTGTGAGAGACACGTGGCCACGTGGCCCTTTATACGGCCCAAAAATCTGCTATTGCAGAAAACACTATAAATAGCAGGGTACCACACCCAGGCAAATGGTTGGCAATCCAAGGCTGGTAACCTACGAAGGGCAATTTCTGTGAGAGCTAGGAGCGCGTTAGATAGTCCAAGGAGTAAGGCAGAGTTGCTACACTTTCCCGAGCCTCTATCGTCACCCCCAGAATCAAAACTAAACAATTGTACTTAGATTGTTTCCTAGGCTTTCTTTCTAGGCTTTCACTTGTACAAGCGAGTTGCAATCAAGTTCAATTCAGTTGTAATTTGTTGTGCTTGCTATTTTATGGCAAACACGATGGCGACTCTGCTGGGGACATCCTTCTCTTCTGACGAGAAGTTGGTGACGCAATCTGACACGTCCAAGCTCGGCTCCATGCAGCAAATGCTCGTGGTTCGATTTGACTAACGAGCATTCGAAGAAATGCTCTCTGAAGGGAGCGCCAGCCCATCGCAGAAGTGAGCCAACCCAAAAGAGCCCGCAGCATGTCAAAGAGCAAAACTGTTGCCCCCGACCAGGTTCTCGAAGAAGGTCCTTCTGCGGCCCAAGACGGTGGTCAAGACTTTCCTACGGCCTTGCTTTCGATCGCAGATAACCCCACTGTCCTCAAATCCAGTAAAAGAAAGTAATACGATGCTTAGTTTTTGGGGGCACCAGGGGAATCCATGCTAACGAGGAAGAGGCCGCATAAGAGAGATGGGCAGATGACTCATGCGGCAGCCAACTCTGGCCGCAGACAGATCGCCCATGTGGCAGCCAACTCTGGCCGCAGGCAGATCACCCATGCGGCAGCCAACTTTGGCCGCAGGCTGATCACCCATGCGGCAGCCAACTCTGGCCGCAAGCAGATGGCCCATGCGGCAGCCAATCCTGGCCATAGGCAGAGTGTCTCATGTGGCCCCATTAGAAGCTCTGTGTTCAACCGTCTCTCATGCGGGCCAGACTCTATACGGCCCATTGAGACTGTGGGATGTATCAATCTGGACTCTTTCTACTGTGCACCTTCGGGTGCTAAGTCAAAGAAGTCTAGGGCAGTGCAGGCCCAACAAGCCCAGTCAACTGTCCAAGTTGCTGACCGTCAATAGGCACTGTTAACTGTTATACGGGCTCCTGATGGAAAGTTGTACAGAACCACCCGTGTCCAGTCCCCCAGGGCTAACGGACAGGGTGGGTCTCAAAAGTCTCCCTCCAACGATCGAGAGCAAGTGCTTTTACTAGCCTCATATCAGGGAGCAAACCTGACACCTATGCACCCGCGTGCTCGGGATACCCGAGTCCACAAATGGGATGCAAAGGTAGATCAATCCGCTACCGACTTGTGAAAGGTGATTACTCACAAACGCAAGGAGAATGAAGCAACCTTGGCGGGCGATGAGCCCCTCTCGGGATGTCGTTGCACCCAAGTCATTATCAACTGCTGCTACGACAAGTCGACAGCACCTGAAGGTCGGCAGTCCATTTTCCAACGACTGCAGCAGCCAGCACCTTTCCAACAACAACTTCAGAAACAGGTACAAATTCCGGGAGACGAGGAACTTCCTGTCACCTCCTGTAATTCAACCCATAAGGTTCTTTCCGACAAGAGAGGAAAGAAGACAGGCTCTTCCAGCCCGACAATCTCTGCCAGCATTACAAGGAAACTTTCATCTGAAAGACTGCCACCGGCAACCACATGGGGTGTCTACCTAGGCACTCGATCCAAAAAGAAGCTTTCAACACCTGGGGGTGCATCCTTGACCTCCCTAGGGGTAGATGAGGCTGGAGGTAGCAGTCACCTCAAATTATGCGACAACCCGGTGTTCCAAGAGCATACAAAGGGGGTAGCGATCCACTGGAACAGACATGGACGTCCCTGAGGATGACCGCCCTCGCCAAGACGATGTGGCTTCCTACACAGGGGTAGCACCCCTTCCGAGTCCGAGGAGGAAGATATTCCGACATTCCCCGACGATTTCTCGGTACGGGGATACGACACATAGAGCACCTCTGTTACGATCCCTTCCACCTCTACCCACGTGCGGATAGTCTTTATGGCCGACGATGATCATGAAGCGCCTACTGACCGACAAAGTCTAGAAGTACTTGAAGACATGCTCTTGTCCTTGGTCAAGTCAGTAGACAAAATCAAAGCTGCATTGCCGACTCAACCAGCAAGGATGCCTGGACAAACAAGCTTGGGACCCGCAGTCAACGCGAACTCCAACACAACCGCTCCTCCTTTGGATGACAATCCTCTAGGAGTCTTCGCTCCTTCAGCTGCAGATGAAGCAAGGGAGGCAAGGAGGGAAGTCCAGGAGCTTCGGGCAACGTTTAATGCCCGAGATTCCTCCCGGGACCTCAGAATACGGCAGCCGTATCCCGTTGCATGGAGAGATGTGCCTTTTCCACCGCGGTACAAGCCATTTTATATCGATTCATATGACGGGAAGACCTCTGTTAGTCGGTAAATGACTTATTTCGAGGTCACTACGGACCACTTGTCGCATAGTGACGCCATCCTCACACGATTATTCATCGGAGCATTGGAGGGATCGCGTTCGACTGGTATCGCAACCTTCCTGACAACTGCATCCATTCTTTTGACGGCTTCAAGCACATGATCCTAGAACAATTCTATGAAGTGGGACATGATGTGACAATGTCATCCCTCATGGACGTCGTTCTGGGTGAGAGGGAGCTGACAAGGAACTATATCGAGCGGTTCCGCCAAACTGTAATGAGATTGCCCCAAGGCAATCCCGAAAGCTCCTTGATTGAAATCTGCCAAAAGAATTAGCTCTCCGTAATCAGCCTCTGGATGGGTGAATATCAGTTCAGGGATTGGACGACCTTCATCATAAGCGCCACTAATGCGGAGGCAAGTTAAAGAAGGCTCGCCAGCTAGGATTACACATCCCAGACGGAGAGGTCAAAAGCAAATGTCCTAGTACCGCCTCCAATAACAAAAACATTGATGGCACTCCAATAACCGGGACAATAAAGGCAATCATGCCCTGGTCGTCGGTACGACCAAGAAGCCTGAACAAAAGCAGGCAGAAGTTCAGTGGCCCCAGGTCAATTACTCATTCGAAGATAGTCATGTCAAGCCTATCTTCGACATGCTCTTATAAGGGGACATGATCCAACTCCCTCTAGCAAGGCGCGAGCCCCGAGCGGCAGAGATGGAGGACCTAAAGTACTGCCATTTCCACTGCTATGTTCATCATGCCACTCAAGACTGCTTTCAATTAAAGTGGTACATCCAGAATCTTATCAACTCCAAAGCTCTGTCGCTAGACTTTGAAGAGGTTACCGTGGCGGCAAATATGGTGTCAATTTAGTTCGACGACTTCCCTCCAACAAGCACTCATGATGGGGTAATACCTATCTCCCAGGCAACGATGGAGGTTACTAATCTTCCTCCCCATCCGGGACCAGACGACTAGCTTGGTACCTCTCACCACGTCACGAGGAGAGATCATGTGGGTGCACCCTGACTTAGTGCCCAAAGTTACCCAGGCAGTGTCATCTCCAGCCAACAAGAAGAAGGGTAGGAAATTCAGATCCTGCCACACAATTTCAACTGAAGCTGAGGAAGCGGCGGCCGTTGTTACCCGGTCTGGGGCACAAGTCTATCCCACTCCGGGTATTTCAGTTGAAGACCATCAACCGGCAACGCTGCCCGCCACTGATGTTCCGGGGCCATCTCAGCCTCCATTGGCAGACAGGTCCAAGCCGAAGGAAACCCGCTTCGACAGGTCGCTCCGTAAAGATGCACCTCAAGGGCTGGAGAGACCTTACAACTTTGACATATTAGCACAACTGGCTAATACGCCGACAAAGTTGTCGTTATACGAGCTCCTAAGGCTCTCCAAGGATCTTCGTGTCGCATTGAGCGAAGCACTCCAGAATGTTGACGCTTACTTAGCTCAGGTCAAACCTACGGGGGAAGACTCATCGGCAGATCTCTACGGCAGCAACGGTGCAGATGTAATGCCCAATATCGTATTCACCCCTCAGGACATGCTGATCAAGACCAACATGCATGATCGTCCCTTGTACTACACTGGATACATAGGCGACATCAAGGTGGATCAGATGCACATCGATCCTGTCTCGTCGATAAGTATCATCCCAAAAAGCTTGCTTCATGTCCTCGTAATCACTATGCACCGGCTAGCAGCGACCAACACCGCCATTAGCGATTTCAACTCAGGAAGGATCTATCCCTTAGAAAAGATTCGATTGCAATGTCAGATCGGCGACCTGAGGACAGAGTTTACCTGTTATGTCATAGATGCAGACACGTCCTACAGCATCCTCTTGGGGCGTCCGTGGATACATGACTATATGATCGTGCCATCCACCCTCCACCAGTGCTTCAAGTATATCAGTAAGTATGACTTCGTGAAGACTGAATTCGCCGACATCGATCCCTTCAAAGGGGTTGAGTCTTATTATTCTTCGGAGGCATGTCTATATGACGAATCTAAGAAACACAAAACTGACGAACTGGAGGCCGTCACAGGGCCAGAGGAACCCTTGAGAATTTATCTCCAGACCCGTAAACCGGACAATACCGCACCCCTTGTCGCAACTTTGTATAAAGAGGTGCCCGGTTCCCCTACCCCAGCTGCACAGTTGGAGCCGATGGTCATTCGACTCCCAAGGACCAGCCAAGAACCCGTCATAGGGCTGATGGTGATCCGATTGCCAAAATCCAATCAAAGGCGACCGGAAGACGAAAGGCCCTCTGGGGAGCCGATAGTGATCCGATTGCCAAGATCCAGTCAAAAGCATTCGGAAGACACGAAGTCCCGTACTGAGAAGATGGTCATCCATCTTCCCAAGACGAGCCAACAACTAAGTGTCAATCCGACACCCTCAGGCAAGCCAATGCCACAAGCTGAACCCTTGGTGGTCAAGTTGCCCAGGACAGCGTCCCCACCTCCGATCACGTAGGGGGTAGCTTACGAGGATGCAAAACTCTAAAAGTATCTGGTTGCAAAGGTGGATAGTCCCTCTCCTGATGATGTAATCCATGTAGATAAAATTCCTTATTTCATCAATAAGAGGCTGCCATTGAACTATCCTGAGTGTAATAAACTCAATCTGATGTATACTGTGGGACTCGGTCGGGACATTAACCTGCACACACAGGTGACAACCGTCCATACCGCAAACCAACTTTCTTCCATTAAAGATGCCTACTTCATAGTCCCAGGCAGAAGAGAAGGGGATCATACGATCATCTTTGGCCGAAAAGAAGGTCCTCAACCATTCATGCCTCAAGAGTTTGATCTCGAACCCGATACCGGAAGACTACCGCTCTACCTGTATAGTCCTCAGGCCAAGTACTTCATGCAAAAGCAGGGGTACGACATGGAGGTCTGGATTACGATAGCTGTAAAACTCCAATATTTTCAAATTATTTTAGTGTTTTAAAAATTATTTTTCGATATTATTTGGAATTTATGTGGTATTTGGTATATTCGTAATTATAGATATATATTATATGTATGATTGTGCTTGTTCTATTTTTAATTGTTAATAAATATAGTCTACGATTATTACAAATATTTTTGTTATTTAATTACGAATTATAGAATTTTTCCTTGTGAATATATATATACATATATATATATATATATATATATATATATATATATATATATATATATATATATATATATATATATATATATATATATATATTTTTATATATATATATATATATATAAATATATAAATATATATATATATATATATTTATATATATATATATATATATATATATATATATATATATATATATATATATATATATATATATATATATATATATATATATATATATATATATGGTTATTGTTAGTTAAAAAAAAAAGAAGTAATCTGTAGTGGTGGCCGAACCCCACCAACTGCAGCTAAGGCTGCGGGGGCCCGGCCCCACTCCTATAACGAAGAAGCAGCATCAGCTGCTATTGCCTTGGGCCCGACCCCCAATCCTAATACCACACAACCGAACCCCATGCAAGCAACTGCTGTTGCCTTAAACCGAGCCCCACACCTTAAGCTCCAAGTAATGCAAACCCGAGCCCAAACGAATTCCTATTCCTAATGCGAATAGAAAACAGGCGGCAGCAGTATATATAACTGCTCCAAAACCGAAACCCTAACTCATCCCAATCGACTGCCACCTTCGCCTGAACCTTCCTCGTCCTCACGCGCACGCCTCCGACTAGTCGCCGTCGTCGGACAACCTCCGTGCCGCCACGAAGAGCCCCCAACCCGACGGTCGAGCAAGAAGACTCCACAGTTTTCGTACGTTCCAAGTACAATTTTTGAGTTATATTTCTTCCATGTTTTGCAATGATTTCTCGATCCGTTGCCTCCTAGGTAACGACCACATAACCATCTTCAAACCCCTTCAGGTAGAACCTGAGAAGACCTAATGAGTGAATCGAGAAATCGATTCAAATTCTCGAGAAAAACTAGAGGAAAAACAGTATAGGAAGCAGTCCCAAACCCATAATTGGAAGCCAAATTTTTGGTGATTCTTTGACAGTTTTGAAAAACTAATTGAACACGTGTGAAGACATCATAACCCCGACTAAAATGCAACCAATAGATCGGTATTCTGATCTCTGTGCAGGAATTAAATCCATGCTAAACTTGTGTGAAAAACTGTTTTCAAAATAATAGATTTTAGAAAATTCTGCCCGATACGACGTACGCCCCGACAAATCGGGCGACGTGGTCGCGTGCTATATGCATCGAAAGGCGCGTATGGACGTTACGGACGTGTGGGAACTGACGGAACTCAGTTTTGTCGCGTGTGCGCGACGAAACCAACGCGTATCCGTCGAGATACCCCGTATCGGCATTTTGCAAACTTGCCTATAACTTCGTGTACAGTCGTCAAATCGAGACGAAACTTACGCCAAAAGGTCTGGATTGAAATTCTAGTCTTGCATGCCAAGTTTGGTTCGATTCTGAGAAGGTCGAATCGGAACCCATTTTTGGCGGGCCCACGACCCACTCAAACGGGCGAGTTTGTACACGGCTCCTCGGAATCCAAAACTGGACATACCGTTGAGTTCCTCTCCTCAAACTGAAATCATAGACATGTAGTTTGACGATTTTAGAGACCATAGACTTTGGCACGCATTTCGGTGCAAAGCGAGTCCAACGGCGGACATCGTTTTGACCCAAAATTACGATTTTGCCCCTGTTCTAGAATTTGACTTTTGGACAGGCGTTTCCTAGGTATATCTTCTTCACCAAGATTATTTTTGATGTTTGTTTCAGCGTTTGGAGTCGTCTGTGATTTGTGAGTTTTGGTGCTGACACTTGCTACTCTTGGATTTGCCCTTCTCGCACCGCAGGCAAGATACATTGCCACCTTACTTTGTGATTATTTTATTCTTATTTTTAGTTGTTATTTTTAGCATTTTATTTCGTGATATTTGAACTGTGCGTCCAAGTCACACTTGGGTGTAAGCGACTCTATCGGTCGTTTTTCTTGCTTTATTTATGCTCTTGCATTGTCTTAGTTTATTGACCACCCATTGATGTTGAGGTATTGGTATATCTCATACGGCCTTGACACTTGTTATATCACGTGATGTGAGTCACATGTAGGACACGTTTCCGCGTAGTCGGCTGGCCACCGATACGTATGGAGCGTGCGACGGATAGGAGTAACTACCAATAGTATTGCATGCTAGAGGACTTGGCGGTTACTATAGGTTCATATCAGTCATGGAGATGATGATACTAGGCATTGGGTGGGGAGAACAATACCTGACGTATGGGCTTCTTTACACTTCCATGATTACCTGTGCGCTCCTCCGGAGACGCAGGCTCCAAGCGCCCTCTGACGTTTCCCAGAGTGTTATGGACGTAGCCCTTGCACATGGTGCCCTATGACGCTTCCCTAGCGTTATGGACGTAGGCCCCTGGTACCCTGTATGGGAACCATGCCGATCCCATTTACAGCCAGGGCTCATGCGTCGAAGGATTGTATCTCAACTGCATGTTCACAGTAGAATGGTCAGGGACCCGATTGCATGCATACCTTCTTCTCTTATTATATTATCACAGTTTATATGGCATGGTGTTTTCTTGTATCTTGCTATGTCCCCTGAGGACCTGGTTATCTTTCCAAGTTTAGACGATTTTCCACAGGAGTACGGAGCGGCATTGGAGCTATCTTACATCGATGACGAGGCAGTCACTACTGATTCCTAGTCTATTCTATATATGAGACATTAGTGGATATTATTTTACATCTCTTTTTCCTTTTATTTTGCGGAGGTTGGACTCCGATCTTGTGAGACTATTTTTCATAGCTGTTTGGAGTGAGTATGTGCACCCGGCTATCTTTGATACTCTGCTTTATTCATTTAGACTTTATTATCTTCTGTGTTGAGCTGTGATGAGATTAGATATGTTATTCTGGTCTTTGATTGTTTTTATTTACAGCTTATGTGCATATATGAGGATTCTATATATTGGAGTATTCTTCGTATATGTGCAGCTGGCATGTTCACGTACTTGGTCCTACGTATTTTGGGACTGGGGCGTTACATGTTTTTGTGGTGGCCCATGTAGGTCGACGTTAATATTGTTGGGTTACATGACTGTGCCCAACAAGCCTGCATATAGGAATAGGAATATCTCATCCAGAACTACTACTATCTCTTGACTTCCAATCTTTTCGAAACTTCCTTGATTATTCGATTTACTTCATATCTAATCCTTCCTAATATCAACTTATCTTCCTCGTGCCAACAGTATGAATCTACGAAGCGGACACACTTCTGCCTTGGCCCTCATATTTGGTGAGAAGACTACTCCGGAAGGACAGAATCCTCACATGACTCCAGCGACACCCTACCAGTCAGGACTGTCGTAGACTACTACGACACCGACGACGGAGTACCTAGAGGTCGCAGCACCCCCAGGCAGCCAGGCTGGGCAGACCACTACCATACCACCGGGAGGGAATGTACCATTGCCACCACCACCACCATTCCCTCAGTAGTTTCCTCCACAGTCGGGACCTCAGATGCCTCCACCACCGACTGATGGGAGCCCTACTACTCAGTTTATGTATACCATGATGCAGGCTCAGTGGCAACAGACTGAGCTGATGAGATAGACGATGATGGCAGCTATGGCTAGACCTCCACCACCACCTCCAGTACCAGTACCAGCACCGGCTCTACATCCCTATGAAGGCTCTATCAAAAATTTCACAGATATGAACCCCAAGGCCTTTAGAGGGACGGAGAAGCCATTAGAGGTGTCACAGTGACTTATTAGAACCGAAAATCTACTGAAGGCATCCCAGTTGCCAGCTCGAGATTGGATGATAGCAGTGGACCTACTGTTAGAAGACAATGCTCACTACTGGTGGAAGGCGGAAGAGAGACGATTAGGTACTGGGATCACCTAGAAGCAGTTCTATGATGCATTTTATGAGAGATTCTTCCCTATTCATGTCAGAGATGGTCTCTACGACCAGTTCCTTCATCTGAAGCAAGGGAATATGACAGTTGACGAGTATGACTCGGAATTTAATCGCCTGAGTCGATTTGGTACGGGATTGATTCCGATAGAGTTAGAGAAGGCAAGGAGATTTCACCAGGGGCTTGCACCAGAGCTCAAGTCTTATACGACTACCCAGTCTTGAGTCTCCCATTCAGCTGTCTTGGAAGAAGCTCGTGCTCAGGAGATTCTTTGCAAGGAACGGCAGCAGACATCGAGGCGCCATACCCCAGCAGTTACACCAGCCCGAACCACTCAGAGTGGACATATTAGGAGGGCCAAAGGACAGTTCCAGCAGAGGCCCTCACCTTATCAGAAGCCCGTTTACCATTACTGCGGAAAATAAGGACATCTCCAGAATGACTGCAGGACTCGCCTCGGATTATGCTTGAGATGTGGATCCAATCAGCACATGCTCAAGGATTGTCCGGAGCAACATACAATAGTACAAGCTCGGCAGAACCCGAGACCCACAGCCCCAGCTCTCCCAGCACCACGGCCCGTAGCAGGAGCACCTCGTCCACCATTGCCTCCCCAAGGCGTACAGTACAACAAGGCCAGAGCTCAGGGCCCGGGATAGAATTATGGGCAGGTATTCTCACTTGCCGTTGAGGATATAGAGACAGAGGCGGAGGTTATAACAGGTATGGTTCTAGTTGCATCTTTTTCTGCTATTATATATATTATTTGATACTGGAGCCACACATTCATTTATAGCCACTAGTTTTGCCACTAGATACAGCATTCCCATCACATCCTTAGCTAAGAATGTTAAAATCCTCACTGGAGGAGGAGTTGTACCTGTTAGTGGTGTTTGTAGACTTTGTCCTGTAGTGATAAATGGTAGAGAGATGATGGCACGACTTCTTGTATTCCCTATGCCAACATTCGATGTGGTTCTTGGAATGGACTGGTTGAGCCAGTATTTCGCCCTCATAGACTGCCATAGGAGCAGTATTATCTTTAGACCACCGAATGCGGCAGAGTTTGAGTTCACCAAAGAAGACGGAGAGAGTTGTGATGAACCCGTATCGGGAACTCATATGATGATGCATGACACTCCTCAGCACCCTATCATCACAGAGTTCAAGGATATATTCCCCGAGGAGTTGCCAGGACTACCACCTGACCGAGATATTGAGTTTTCTATCTAGCTTATTCCCGGAGCCGAGCCTATTTTATCTCGAGTATATCGTCTGGCACCCAAGGAGTTGGTAGAGATGAAGACGCAGATCGATGACTTATTAGAGAAGGGATTTATTCGTGCCAGTGCGTCACCATGGGGAGCACCCGTTCTTTTTGTGTCTAAGAAAGACGGGACAGTGCGCATGTGCATCGACTACAGAGCATTGAATGCAGTGACGGTGAAGAACAAGTATCCCTTGCCACGTTAGACGATCTATTCGATCAACTGAGTGGAGCAAAAGTATTCTCCAAGATTGACTTACGATCGGGCTATCACCAGTTGAAGGTTCGGAAGGAAGACATTGCAAAGACGGCCTTTCGATCGAGGTATGGACACTACGAGTTCTTGGTCATGCCTTTCGGTTTGACCAATGCTCCCGCAGTTTTAATGAATTTAATGAACAAGATCTTTCACCAGTACTTGGACAAATTTGTAGTAGTCTTTATAGACGATATCTTGATTTACTCCAAGAGTCAAGAGGAGCATGAGCAGCATCTACGAATAGTTTTGGAAACATTGAGGAATGAGCAAATTTTTGTGAAGCTTAGCAAGTGTGATTTCTTTCTCAAAGAGGTAGCATTTTTTGGTCATATTGTTACGGGCGATGGTATATCGGTAGACCCAGAGAAGATCACAGCTTTCAAATCATGGCCCGCTCCCACATCAGCTTCTGAAGTGAAAAGTTTCCTTGGACTTGCGGGTTATTATCGACGGTTCGTAGAAGATTTCTCTCGAATAGCGGGGCCTATGACACGATTAACTTGCAAGGATCAGGAGTTTGTATGGACAGACGAGTGTCAAGCCGCTTTTGACGAGTTGAAGAAGCGATTGACCACAGCACCGATCTTGACACTACCATCGGGCCCAGGAGGATTTGTGATCTACAGGACGCATCCGGGAAGGGATTAGGATGTGTATTGATGCAGCACGGTCGGGTAGTAGCATATGCATCGCGACAGTTGAGAGTGTACGAGAAGAATTATTCGACCCACGATCTAGAGCTCGCAGCGGTTATCTTTGCTTTAAAGCTATGGAGACACTACTTGTATGGCGAGAAGGTTGATATCTACACTGATCATAAGAGCCTCAAGTACGTGTTCACACAGAAAGAGTTGAATATGCGACAGCGACGTTGGTTGGAGTTGATGAATGATTATGAGATCGAGCTTCATTATCATCCGGGCAAGGCTAATGTCGTGGCAGAAGCATTAAGCCGTAAGCCCATGGCACACTTTTTGACTACATAGAAGGAATTGATTAGAGACTTGGAGCAGCTTGGTATTGAGGTAGTATTACCGGGAGCAGACGACGTATTAGCCAACCTCCAAGTGCAATCATCATTGGTAGAGCGCATCAAGGCAGTATTGCCTAATGATGCTAGATTTCGATGGCTAAAAGAGAGGACTGAAGCAGGAGAGCAGACAGGATTGAGGATCCACTCAGATGGAACACTGCGATGTGGTGATCGCATTTATGTACCCAATGGAGATCTACGGCAGAACCTGATGGCCGAAGCTCACAATTCGGCAAACTCAATTCATCCCGGAGGGACCAAGATGTATCGTGACTTACGACAGTATTATTGGTGGCATGGAATGTAGCGGGAGATAGCTCATTTTTTGCCAAGTGCTGGGTATGTCAACAAGTTAAGGCGGAGCACCAGAGGACGGCCGGATTATTGCAGCCACTACCCATTCCCGAGTGGAAGTGGGAGCACATTACTATGGATTTCGTCACAATTTTTCCTCGAAGTCCTAGGGGACATGACGCAGTATGGGTGATTGTTGATAGGCTTACCAAGTCAGCCCATTTCTTACCTTTTAGAGTGGGCCAGTCGACAGAGGTATTGGCAGAGATGTATATGGAGCAGATTGTGAGATTGCATGGTGTGCCTGTTAGTATCGTGTCGGACCGTGACTCGAGATTTACCTCACACTTTTAGAGGAGCATGCAAGAGAGTTTGGGCACTCGATTGAAGTTTAGCACATCATACCATCCGCAGACAGACGGCCAGTCAGAGCGTACCATACAGACGCTAGAGGATATGTTGAGAGCGTGCATGCTTGATTTTGGCGGTTCGTGGGAGGACCATCTCCATCTTGTTGAATTTTCCTACAATAATAGCTATCAAGCGAGCATTCAAATGGCTCCATTTGAAGCATTGTATGGTAGGAAGTGTCGGTCTCCTGTTTGTTGGAGCGACATAGGAGAGCGACAGCTATTGGGTCCCGAGTTGGTCTTGAGCACAGTGGAAACAGTGAAGAAAATTCAGGACCACCTGCGAGCAGCGCAGGATCGTCAGAAGCAGTAGGCAGATAATCGTCGTCGACCCTTGGAGTTCAAGGAGGGTGACCATGTGTTCTTGAAGATATCCCCCACTAGAGGCACGATTCGATTCGGAGGACGTGGCAAGTTGAGTCCAAGGTACATCGGCCCTTTCGATATCTTGGAACGTGTTGGAGAGGTTGCCTACATATTGGCATTGCCACCGTCGCTAGAGGGAGTGCATGACGTATTCCATGTATCTCAGTTGAGGAGGTACGTGGTAGACAGCAATCATATGCTTGATCACTCTGAGATCACAGTTGGACCGAGTTTGTCGTACGAAGAGCAACCAGTAGGTATCCTCGATCGCCGAGTGAAGGTATTACGGAATCAATCTATTACATTGGTTCGCGTAGCATGGAAGCATTACTCGCCAGGGGAGTCTACTTGGGAGCGCGAGGACGACATCCGAAATCGCTACCCGCATTTGTTCGAAGACGGAGGTATGTCTTGAATTTTAAGTGCTATTATATTTTCTTGCATTGCATTTGATCCCCCGACCTTAGTTTAATTTCGAGGACAAAATTTTCTTTAAGTTGGGTAGGATGTAAACCCCCAATATTTTCAAATTATTTTAGTGTTTTAAAAATTATTTTTCGATATTATTTGGAATTTATGTGGTAATTGGTATATTCGTAATTATAGATATATATTATATGTATGATTGTGCTTGTTCTATTTTTAATTGTTAATAAATATAGTCTACGATTATTACAAATATTTTCGTTATTTAATTACGAATTATAGAATTTTTCCTTATGAATATATATATATATATATATATATATATATATATATATATATATATATATATATATATATATATATATATATATGGTTATTGTTAGTTTTTTTTTTTTAAAAAAGAAGTAATCTGTAGTGGTGGCCGAACCCCACCAACTGCAGCTAAGGCTGCGGGGGGCTGGCCCCACTCCTATAACGAAGAAGCAGCATCAGCTACTATTGCCTTGGGCCCGACCCCAATCCTAATACCACACAACCGAACCCCATGCAAGCAACTGCTGTTGCCTTAAATCGAGCCCCACACCTTAAGCTCCAAGTAATGCAAACCCGAGCCCAAACGAATTCATATTCCTAATGCGAATAGAAAACATGCGGCAGCAGTATTTATAACTGCTCCAAAACCGAAACCCCAACTCATCCCAATCGACTGCCACCTTCGCGTGAACCTTCCTCGTCTTCACGCGCAAGCCTCCGACTAGTCGCCGTCGCCGGACAACCTCCGCTCTGCCGCGAAGAGCCCCCAACCCGACGGTTGAGCAAGAAGACTCCACAGTTTTCGTACGTTCCAGGTACAATTTTTGAGTTGTATTTCTTCCATGTTTTGCAATAATTTCTCGATCCGTCGCCTCCTAGGTAACGACCACATAACCATCTTCAAACCCCTTCAGGTAGAACCTGAGAAGACCCAATGAGTGAATCGAGAAATTGATTCAAATTCTCGAGAAAAACTAGAGAAAAAACAGTATAGGAAGCAGTCCCAAACCCATAATTGGAAGCCAAATTTTTGGTGATTCTTTGATAGTTTTGAAAAACTAATTGAACACGTGTGAAGACAACATAACCCCGACTAAAATGCAACCAGTAGATCGGTATTATGATCTCTATGCAGGAATTAAATCCATGCTAAACTTGTGTGAAAAACTGTTTTTAAAATAATAGATTTTAGAAAATTCTGCCCGATACGACGTACGTCCCGACAAACCGGGCGACGTGGTCGCGTGCTATACGCATAGAAAGGTGCGTATTGACGTTGCGGACGTGTGAGAACTGACGGAACTCAGTTTCGTCGCATGTGCGCGACGAAACCAACGCGTATCCGTCGAGATACCCCGTATCGGCATTTTGCAAGCTTTCCCATAACTTCGTGTACAGTCGTCAAATCGAGATGAAACTTGAGCCAACAGGTCCGGATCAAAATTTTGGTCTTGCGTGCCAAGTTTGATTAGATTCTGAGAAGGTCGAATCGGAACCCATTTTTGGCGGGCCCACGACCCACTCAAACGGGTGAGTTTGTACACGGCTCCTCGGAATCCAAAACTGGACATACCGTTGAGTTCCTCTTCTCAAACTGAAACCGTAGACATGTAGTTTGACGACTTTAGAGACCGTAGACTTTGGCACGCATTTCGGTGCAAAGCGAGTCCAACGGCGGACATCGTTTTGATCCGAAATTACGATTTTGCCCATGTTCCAGAATTTGACTTTTGAACAGGCGTTTCCAAGGTATATCTTCTTCACCGAGATCATTTTTGATGTTTGTTTCAGCGTTTGGAGTCGTCTGTGATTTGTGAGTTTTAGTGCTGACACTTGCTACTCTTGGATTTGCCCTTCTCGTACCGCAGGCAAGATACCTTGCCACCTTGCCACCTTACTCTATGATTATTATATTCTTATTTTCAGTTGTTATTTTCAGCATTTTATTTCATGATATTTAAACTGTGCGTCCAAGTCACACTTGGGTGCAAGCACTCTATCGGTCGTTTTTCTTGCTTTATTTATTCTCTTGCATTGACTTAGTTTATTGACCACCCATTGATGTTGAGGTATTGGTATATCTCATACGGCCTTGACACTTGTTATATCACGTGATGTGAGTCACATGTAGGATACGTTTCCGCGTAGTCGGCTGGCCACCGATACGTATGGAGCGTGCGACGGATAGGAGTAACTGCCAATAGTATTGCATGCTAGAGGACTTGGCGGTTACTAGAGGTTCATATCAGTCATGGAGATGATGATACTAGGCATTGGGTGGGGAAAACAATACCTGATGTATGGGCTTATTTACACTTCCATGATTACTTGTGCGCTCCTCCGGAGACGCAGGCTCCAGGCGCCCTCTGACGTTTCCCAGAGCGTTATGGATGTAGCCCTTGCACATGGTGCCCTCTGACGCTTCCCGAACGTTATGGACGTAGGCCCCTGGTACCCTGTATGGGAACCATGCCGATCCCATTTACAGCCAGGGCTCATGCGTCAAAGGATTGTATCTCAACTGCATGTTCACAATAGAATGGTCGGGGACCCGATTGCATGCATACCTTCTTCTCTTATTATATTATCACAGTTATATGGCATGGTGTTTTCTTGTATCTTGCTATGTCCCCTGAGGACCTGGTTATCTCTCCAGGTTTAGACGATTTTCCACAGGAGTACGGAGCGGCATTGGAGCTATCGTACATCGATGACGAGGCAGTCACTACTGATTCCTAGTCTATTCTATATATGAGACATTAGTGGATATTATTTTACATCTCTTTTTCCTTCTATTTTGCGGAGGTTGGACTCCGATCTTGTGAGACTATTTTTCATACCTGTTTGGAGTGAGTATGATCACCCGGCTATCTTTGATACTCTGCTTTATTCATTTAGACTTTATTATCTTCTGTGTTGAGCTGTGATGAGATTAGATATGTTATTCTGGCCTGTGATTGTTTTTATTTACAGCTTATGTGCATATATGAGGATTCCATATATTGGAGTATTCTTCGTATATGTGCAGTTGGCATGTTCACGTACTTGGTCCTACGTATTTTGGGATGGGGCGTTACAATAGCGGTCGGCGATCGCCTCTGCAGCTGTCAACTCCGTCTGGAAAACCTCGAGATTATTACGGCAAGTTCTTAGTACTCCCTCAAACCCTCAAATCTTCCAAACTATCGAGTTATGTACACCAAGTACCTCTGAACTCACACTCTATCGCATCTCCCTGAGTGACGAGTCATGTACGATGATACCTCTGAACTCACACTCTATCGCATCTCCCTGAGTGGCGAGTCATGTTCGATGATACCTCTGAACTCCCACTCTAATGCTTTACCTTACAGGAGTCTGCCCAGTTTATCATTATCTTTGAGCAAACTTCCTAGTCCTGATTATCGTGTGTCACGTCCATATTACCTCGGGTACCGATAATCTTCCGAATTAACACATGTATCCAACCCGGGATAAAAGACATGGTGTTAAGACCACAAAACCTATTACGTCCATATTACCTATGTTGGTTTTGTCTCAAAATCTATTACTCGTACCACCAGTGCGCAGAAGAGTAATAGGTCCACCAAAGATTATTCTTGATTATCGTATATTATGTCCATATTACCTCTGATACCGATAGTCTCTTGACTTAACACCTGTACCTAACTCGGGATAAAAGACATGGTGTTAAGACCACAAAACCTATCACGTCCATATTACCTTTGTTAGGTTTTGTCTCAAAATCCATTCCACCAAAGACTATTCCTGATTATCGTGTGTCACGTCCATATTACCTCTGACACCGATAGTCTCCCGACTTAACACCTGTACCCAACCTGGGATAAAAGATATGGTGTTAAGACCACAAAATCTATCACGTCCATATTACCTCTGTTGGGTTTTGTTCCAAATCTATTACCCATACCACCAATGCGCAGAAGGGTAATAGGTCCATAAAAGTTATCCTAATCTATTACTCATACTATCGGTGTACCAAAGAGTAGTAGGTCCACAAAATATTATTAAAATCTATTTGCTCGTATTTTCAGATGCACAAAAGGGCAATAGGTCCACAAAAAGTCCAAACACAAATACTGTATTAGGCCCTCTAGTACAAGCACCACCAATACCACCAACAAAGAATGGAGCGAATGCATTCTGTTTATTCAAAATCAGTTACATTCGTTACATCTCAAAAAAAAAGAGGGGGCGGAAGAAAAGGCTACTACTCATCAGCAATGCACAGTTTGGCAAGAATGTCTTCCAACTGTGCAGTTGAGCGCTCAATTCTCAGTCTGGCTCGGCGTTCAGCTTCCTGGGTTAGCTTTTCAGCATCCTCAATATGTGCATGAGCCTGCCAATTTTCCTCTAATTTCTTCAGTGCACCCTCTAGAGCGGTAGAGGCTCGTGTGACCTCATCAGTCTCTTTGCAGATCTTCTATTTTTCCTGACGAGTGGCTTGGAGCTCAGTCTCCAGAGATGTCAGCCTGGCCTAGAGCTGGAGGAGCTGCTCGTTAGTTTCGGTCATAGCACGAACGGTGGTCTCCTCACGAGTCAAGCAAATATCTCCCTCTCGGCTCAGCTTGCCATATTTAAGAGACAGCTTATGGAGGTCCTTCTCCAAGGTGGGCTTGGTCATCTCATGTACAGCCTTCACCTTTTCTACGGCCTTTATAAGAAAAGCACTCTCCTGCTCCACTGTAGAAGACACATCGACTTGTCGTAGTTTTTGCAACTGGATTAGGCACTGGTCAGTCTTTGCCAGCTTGTGCGCCAGAAGGACGGTCGCCCCCTCTCCACCCGGAAGCGTCTTCAGTAGGTCGATCTGGCCTTGGGCGGAGTGACGGGCCACGGCAAATGAAGTCCTCCCTCCTTGAAGTTGCTTCAATCCCTCGTTTCAGATGACGGTAAAAGCTCTCGACTATATCCCTTGATGATTCCTCTAGATTCTCCAAAGAGGACGACGTCGAACGAATATCAGCCAAGGAACCTGAAGGCGTATGGGAAGATGGCATAGTAGAGCTTGATGACCCTGTCAGAAGGTAAACAAACTCCGAGCGATGAGACTCCCGCACAGCAGCAATCTTCTCTTCCGCAGCCCGAAGGAGCTGAAGATTAGGCAGAGTGGAGAGTTCAATCTTCGGGGAAGAGGCAGCTTCAATCGACCCTGCATCCACCGATGCTGGTATAGGAACCACCACCTCTACCATCGGCACTTCTGGTATAAGTGGCTCTGAACTCGGTTCAGCGGGGTGTTTTTTCAATTTAAAGGAGAGAAGGTTCACTTCTTCTCTTCGGTAAGAGGTCTGCCCTGACGTCTTCCACTATCTCCTCCTTCGCAGCTATGTCCACCAATGGTAATGAAGGAGCACTGCCTATAGATCCAGAACAACCGACAATCAGCTTGACTCGAAGGATATGAAGAAAGAGCAAATGAACCTCCTCGTCGGTAAAAATATGACATAGCTTACCAAGGGAGGGCGGTGGAGACCGTGGCTCCCTCTGGACAGTCATAATTCCTCCTATTGCCCCCATATCCTCCTCAACAGCAATATTTGAATCACCTGCACCTACCACTCCGGCCCCGGTCGACCCGAAAGGAAATGTAGCTGGGTCGGTTACGACCAACTGAGACCCTGCAGCCTCGATATTTGGTTCTGTAAGGCTTGCACCTTCTTCGACCAAGGTGTCCGTTACTGGAGGAATCCTGAAAGCAGCATCAGACTCCGAAAGGTTTATGTCTTCCAAAGCCTATATGGTGGTCGGTCAAAATGAAATTTACCTCTGGGAGGGTTTCGACGTCACTGCCCTCTTCCGCAATGTCAGACCCTCGATTCCTAAACGCAACCCGTTTTTGGGAATGAGGCCTGTCAACAACAGGGAGTCCACGCTCACTTCGCTTACGTGGAGGACTCGGCACAGGAGAAGGCAAGCGCGTCACCGAAGTACTTGCAGGAAGTGACAGGCCATTGTACTCATCCTCCTCTTCCGTATCAGTAGAATCGGAGTCAGACACTTCAATGGCTTTCGCCTTCCTTTCCCTGTTCCTCTTTTTGGGTTCCTCGCGTTTATCCACCAACTTAGTACCGGTTATGAAACTGGTACTTATGTCTCGTGGGGAGGCCCATTCACGGAGACATGGTGAAGGGCTGTCATGTATGAGATACGCACTGAGCCCCCGGTATCAGGTAAAGAAAAGCTGGTTCGGGTATGGACAACACTGTAGTAATGCCAAGCCTGGATGCCATCCAGGACGCTGCCTTCATAACCTAAGCAGGGACTCGGGTTGTCCGAAAACAACTGGCAGTACCCAAATTACCGTGAATATCGGCAGGGTAAGTAAGGTTCCAAGAAAACAATGTTACGGTTGCGATACCCCAAATGTGCATGACAGATATTCTGCAACTGTAGAGCCTAAAAATTAAGTTTCGCCTTCAATATACTGATCAGTGATCAAGTTGTGCCCCAAAAATAAAGTTGTGCCACTGATATGAAGCTTGGAGAACAGACTGCGCCACCAATCAGATTGCTTCCAATATCAGACTACGCCCAATCTAGTTGCACCAAAATCTACGTGGCATCTGACACTTGATGGTCATCATTACCTGACTATACTGACGGCTGACACAACAGTGAACGAGAAAAATCTCTTCGAATCCCGTGAATTATGCCGCTCAAGGAAAAGTTGGTAGACAGCTGTCCTATACACTTTGTGAGTTGCGCCCAGGCGCAATCTAAACAAAATCCTTAATTACGCCTTGGGCGTAACCTAAATGACTTTTACTCAAAAGCTGCCACGTGTGTAGGCGCAGCTTAAATTATGCGCAGTTTGTCTTGTTGACTGAAACTCGCACAACCTGATAAAGTTGAGACAACTTACATTCTAAAGCAGGATGATGTGGCGCACATGCCACTAATCTCTCAAGATGTGTCTACTATCCTGTACACAACCACGTGCATCTCAATCATATGATGACACGTGTCTATCAACTGAATGAAAGTTGGCACAACAGGAGGTTGGCGCAATCCAGTATGGCGTAATCTAGCCTCGCGCACATCAGAATAACTGCTAAAACAGTTATTTCCTGAACTCTATAAATAGCATTTCCAATCATCATCGGACAGAGGTCAAGAACTCTTGCAAAATTGCTGCTGCGTTCTCTAGAGGCTACAGTCTTCAAGTTCACATAGTCCAAGGGATAAAGTGATCGTCTCCTGATCAGATTTCTAAAGTTGTACTTCTCCAGAATTTATTGTACTTTGTACTCTTTTATAAGTTTGGAATAAAACAAAAAAAAATTGTTTTTGCAAACAAAATGGCGACTCTGCTGGGGACGACTTTCTCCTCCGACGAGAAAGTGATAACTCAATGTGACATTGCGTCGATCGGCAAGACGCAAAAGACTCTGGTTGTTCAAGTCAACCAGACAGCCTATGAGAAAATGATCAACACTAAGAGCAACAAGCGCGCGGTGGCTATTGCCAAGAACAGGACTGTGTGGACTCCTAAATCCCCTACCGTCGCTGTTGCCCAAGTACAACTTGAGTGCTCAATGACCGAGGCACAATCCGCCTCAGTGGCTCCATTACAGCCTGTTTCTGTTGTTAGGGCACAATCTGCTCACTCTGTTGTCCATACGCAGTCTACCACTATCCTTGCTGCCAAAGCACAGTCATTTCAAACTACTGTCGATGCACAGTCTACCAAAGTTGCTGCCAAGGCGCTACCAGTAGTCCGTAGGACTATGGCGCAACCCAAGCAATCTGCTACTCCGGCGCAACTTAAGGGAACTAGTCTTTTGGCTATACCCTCTTCCAATTCTCAAGTTCTGAACTTAGAGAATTCATGTCCTAGTGTTAACACTAGACAGAACAAAGGAAAAAGTCCTATGGCATTTTCTTAATTGGCACAATCTATGCCTAAAACGATCAAACAACAGAACAAAGGGAAACGCTTCTTAGCTAACCCTGTTCAAAACAAAGGAAAGCACCCTTTGGTGTTTCCTCAAACTTCCCTGGTCTATGACTCAGAGGAAGATGTATCAGATTCTATTCCTGTAAATAGAGGTCCTCGAACCTCTGATACCGAAAAGAATACTGATCAGAGAGGTTTCCTACCTACCCCTATGGGGTCTGGTCAAGATCTTCCTACCTTGCAAATTTCAAGATCCAAACAAGGAAAATTGAAGGTATCACAAACAGAGACACCGGGAGCAGAATTTTTAGATTTACGCGCTTATCTCAATAGGCGTCAACCAATATCAACTTTGGCAAAACACAAGAACCCTATGCCAAAGGCCAATCTGCACTAGAAGTCAAAGTTTGAAAAGAAAGACCCATCCACCTATGCTAATGAGTTGAGTACATCTTTGTACACTCAATGAACTAAATACTTGAAGAATAGGATACATGTTCCTAACATCATTAAGGAATATGTTCCTCCGACTTCTTCTCGTCCGGTGGTTGTAACTGACCTCCGACAACTTCTTACACAAAGGCAGGAGACTACGAAAATGTTTTCCTCACCTCCAAATCGTGCTTTAAATGAAGTTGTCTACATGAAGTTGTCATCAATTGTTGTTGCCAATCGGCTCGACGATCTGTCTTCGATCGTCTGAACTGTGCTTCAACTCCAGAACATATAATAGAAGACGAAGATGAACTATTATATGCTTCTGTTAACATGACTTCTCAAGGCACTGGGGGTGGGAAACGTCCAAGACGTAATGCATCCCGTAATCCCAGTCAACAATACTTAGACCGGATCCATGCATCCAATGAAGGTGTCTTTCAATACACTAGATTAAGAAATCGATATTTGATCCAAGTTGTCTTTAATCAAGAAGATCACCCTATCACTCATGTGGGAGAGGACACTCTTTCGGAGTTTGATGCAGATAGTGAAAGTTCTGAACAAACTATCTCATCAATAGCAGCAAGAGAAGTGACAGCATATACCATTACAGAAGATCAAAATTCCTCTACGTCAACCAGCCAAGAGCAACGAATTATTGTACTAGAAGACAAATTGAAAACCATGGCAGAAATGGTTGCAAGCATACACACCATAATGTTGGCTCAACATACAGTACCTCCAGTTGTCCTGTTACAAATCCTGAGCTTATAGCATCTTCTGTACCTGTTAATCTGGGGGTACCAGTCCCTCAGGTTGCTTCTGTGCCAATTCAAGCTAATCCAAGTCAGTCTGGTGCTGGGGTGGTAATTACCACGCTGTTTCTCCTCCTAACACTTCTAACCAGCCCACAAATTCTCAAACATCAGGGGATGCAAATGAGGCTGTAAAACTTCTGCGCACTCAGTTTGAGGCTTTCAAGCTGAAGTATGGCCTACAAAGATTGGGCATAAAGCAACTATATCCTACAGAGTGGAAGGAAGTTCCATTTTTTCCTAAGTATAAACTTCCAACTATTATGCTGTTTGATGGTAGTACTTCTCCAAGTCAGTATATCAATCATTTCCAAGTGATGACTGATCAATTACAGCCAAATGATGCTCTTCTTACCTGAGTGTTCGTCAGTTGTTTAGCCGGTGCGGCATACGACTGGTATCGTAGCTTACCTGATGGCTGTATCACTTCTTTTGCTGGTTTCAAGCAAATGTTCTTTGAACGATTTTATGAGGGAGTCAATGACATGACAATGTCTGCTCTCATTAAAATTAAACAGAGGTACAATGAATCCACAGAGAGTTTTATTGAAAGATTCTGCCGAGAGGCACTCAAAATGCCTTTAGGTACTCCATCTGCTGTAACAATAGACACTTGCAAATCAAACTTGTTGCCTATTATCCGTATATAGACGGGATCTACATAATTCCAGGATTGGCCTTCTTTTATTGTTAATGCAAAGGCGGCAGAAGTAAGTACCGAAAAGTTCAAGCAGTTAGGAGTCCAGATGACTCACCCTAACCAAGATGAACATTCTACACCTGGGGGTAGTAGTCGCCAGAACAACCGCAAGAATAAAGAAACATTGGCCATCAATCTTAAAGGCAAAGAGTCTTTGGCTGTCAATATCACTCAGACGGCATCCACCCCATCAGCACCACTGCAAAAGTCAACTCGTCCAAAAGAAGAGTATTCTTTCGATGAAGATGATACTTTAAGCATCTTCGATTGCTTGATCAAAAGCAATAAACTTCAGCTTCCAGAGGCAAAGCGACCAGAAGAAGTGGGTAAAACTGATCACACTAAATACTGTGTTTATCAAAGATTCATAGGACATCCAACCAGAGCATGTTATGTGCTCAAGTGCAAAATCCAGGAGTTGATCAACTCTGGAGCAAGTACTCTACAACAGGACGAGAAAACTGTGACTGCTAATGTGATTTCTCTCTAGTTTGGTGATTTTCCACCATAACTCGTACAAGATGGAGCTTTCCCCATTGCAAGGACTACTCTAGAAATTGTAAATGTCCCGCTTCCTCAAAATGAAGGTCTTGTTCCGATGTCAACTGACAAAGGAGAGATTATGTGGATTCATCCAGATCTGGTGGCAGAATTTGAAACGCCTTCCTCTTCTAAACAAAAGAAGCATTCCAAGTCTAAATCCAAGAACTGTAATATGGTATCCTTTGAACCATTAACAGAAGAAGAAATCCTAATGGGCACTAGATCTGGGAAACCCTATCTTCGGGAGTATTCCAAAAATCAAGAGAACCCTGCTCCATCTCCGGATGCTCTTCCTCCATCATCTTCTCTTGTTGAAGATACAACGTCTATATCTGTGCCGTCGAGCCATCTCCTTCTAAGCCAACATCAGCAGACAAGGGAAAACAACCTGTTCGCTTTGATAAAGCATTGAAGAAGTCTTCATCTCTTGGACTTGAAAAGCCTTAAAATTTTGTCATATTGGTTCAATTGGCTAATACTCCAGCAAGATTGTCAATCTTTGAACTTTTACGTCTTTCAAAAGAAACTCGTGAGACGTTAAGTGAAGCCTTGATACAGGTTGATACCTATTTGACTCTTCTCAAGAAGCCTGAAAAGGAGCCAGTCAGCTGTGTACATTGTCATAGTGTATTTGAATTAATGCCCAATATCACTTTTACACAAGATAACATGTATTTAGAAGACAATCGTCAAGATCGTCCTCTCTATTTTACGGGATATATGGAAACCATGAAAGTCGACCGTATTCTGATTGATCCCGGGTCTGCACTTAGCATCATGCCGAAGTCCTTACTGGATGCTTTGAAAATTCCAGTACATAATCTTTCTACAACTATCACTACCATCCTGGGATTCAATCAAGGAAGAAGTGAACCTTTGGGGAAGATACGCCTAAAACTTCAAATTGGCAATCTTCGTACAAAGGTAACTTTCTATGTTATTGACAATCATGGCTCATACAATGCTTTGTTGGGAAGGCCATTCCTCCATGAACATAATATTGTACCCTCTACGCTCCATCAATATTTCAAATATGTAGATGGTAATGGAGAAGTACAAAAAGAGGTTGCAGATCTGAATCCTTTTAAAGGAGTTGAAGCATATTACAACGATTCTCGTATGTACAAAGAGGAATTCATGAAGGTGGTACTAGCAATGGACACAGATGAAGAACAAAAGAGTATACCTAATGATACTCTGGTGATTCCAGTCAAAGGACGTACCTCCTGTCCTCAGTCTTTCCAACCATTGACTATCTATCTACCTTTCCATGAGAAGCGACCTAAAAGTGATAGTCAGGAACAAAGGAAGCTCACCTCTTCTGAGCCACTTATAATTGATCTTCGTCGCAAGAAGCTCCCTCTTCCTTCTCATTCTTCTTCTCCCCCTATTGTCAACAATCTGACTAAGCCTGCTAAGGCTAAAGTCCCTATTGTAAATGATGGTATAAAAATCAATAAAGCATCTCCTTTGCAGTATACTGATGTCTTTTACTATACTCAGTGTTATCTGGATATGCTAGATAGCTTTAAGCCACTTACAATAGAAGTCGTATCATCTCGACGAAATGTGGTATCATTGGATTCAATACAAGAGTCGTACTTCTTAGTACCGTTTCGAAAGAAAGATGAAAAGCCTATATTCTTCAACAAAAGAGAAGAACCAAAAATTATGCTCTATAATGATAATAGATATGATACAGGAAGGCTACAATTACGATGCTATAGTCCACAATCTAAAGCCATCATCCGTAAAATGGGCTATAATTTCAGAACAGGTCTCAACAATGGTAAAGGAAGGCGAACCCCTCTTCGTATTGCTGTTCCAAAAGGAAAATCCCAACAATACTACAGTAAAACAAAACGAGGACTTGGTTATACGTTACCACTTTCAACTCCGGAACCCTCTGAATCTGTTGAAGAAGAACGTTCAAACTCTTCTGATTCCATCTCATGGGATTCTGATACCAGCATCGGTCATGTTCATAAGGTGATAGTATCTTCTAACATGGTGTCCGCCGAATTCTCAAAAGATGACGAAAGTGACATTGAAGAAGCTACTGAAATGGACCCTTGGGTACAAAGGATAGACAATCAGTGGGAACTTCGTTTTGAACAACGAGAACCACCTACTGAAGATCAACTGGTCCAAATTGATATTGGAGAGAAAGACGTATCACGACCAATCTTCATCAGCAAGAATCTCTCAGAAGATGATAAACAAGAATTAATTTACCTTATTCGTGAATACATTGATGTCTTCGCCTGGAGTTACAAAGATATGTCGGGATTAGATCCTCAAATTGCAACTTACAAGCTTAACATCTTGCCGAATGTCAAACCGGTCAAACAACAACAACGGTAATTCAAGCCTGAAATGATGGATGCAATTGATGATGAAGTCAAAAAGCTTATAGCTTGTGGCTTTATCAGAGAAGAACAATATCCTGACTGGGTGGCCAATGTCGTCCCTGTCTTGGAGAAGACCGGAAAGGTTCGAGTTTGCATAGACTTTCGGGATCTCAATGATGCTTTCCCCAAACATGAATTCCCTCTCCCAATTACTGATGTAATGATCGATAATACATGCGGATTCGAACGAATTTCTTTCATGGATGGGTTTTCTGGATATAATCAAATCCGGATGGATCCTGAAGATGAAAAACAACTTCGTTTCATACTCATCGGGGTGTGTACTATTATACGGTCATGCCATTTGGTCTTAAGAATGCAGGTGTAACTTACCAGCGGGCTATGAGCACTATCTTTCGAGATCATTTACGAAAGATTGTCGAATGCTATGTTGACGATATTGCTGTCAAAAGTCGTCTAAAATAAGATCACATTCAAGATTTAAGAACTATCTTCAATCTAATGCGCCAGCATCAACTCAAAATGAACCCCACCAAGTCTTTCTTGGGTGTCTCTAGTGGTAAGTTTCTCGGCTTCGTCATTACCTCTAAGGGTATACACGTTGATCCCGAGAAGATCAAAGCCATTCAAGAGATGTGTCCTCCACGCAACCTAAAAGAGCTACGAGGATTCCAAGGTCGACTTACGTACATCAGGTGGTTTATTTTAAATTTATCTGGATGTTGTAGACCATTTACTCAATTAATGAAGAAAGGTGTATCTTTCGTTTGGACGGAAGAATGTCAACGAGCATTTGATGACATAAAGCGGTATTTAATGAATCCACCGGTTCTTGTACCACCAATCTCAGGAATACCCTTTTTAATATATGTTCGAGCAATGGATCATTTATTGGGAGCTTTGCTAGCTCAGAAGAACAAGGAAGGTCATGAACAAGCCATCTATTATCTCAGCCGAACGATGATTGGAGCTGAACATCGTTATAGTCCTGTGGAGAAGGAATGTTTAGCCTTAATGTTTGTTGTTCAGAAGACAAGACATTATATCATAGGCCAAACTATTCATGTCATATCCCGGGTCAATCTTCTTCGAGTCTTAATGAAGAAGCCAAGCACGCTCAATTCTAGGCTTGCCATATGGGCCATATTATTAGCGCAATATGATATGGTTTATGTTCCTCAAAAGTCTGTGAAAGGCCAAGCACTTGCTGACTTCTTAGCAGCTCATCATGTTCCTGAGACATCTAAACTCTATGATGAGATTCCGGATGAAACATTGGAATCAAATATGATCTTAGAAGAATTTTCTACTTGGAGGTTGTTCTTTGATGGTGCTTCTAGAATTGGACCTGGAGGTACTCTTATTGCTGGAGTAGGAATTGTTCTTGTTTCACCCGATGGATTAACTATTCAAAGGGCCTATTCTTTAGACGAATCATGCTCCAACAATGTGGCAGAATACAATGCTTTGCTCATTGGACTTCAATTAGCCAAACAATTGAATATTGAATATCTCGAAGTATATGGTGACTCTAAGTTGATTGTTAATCAGGTTAGAGGCATATATGAAGTCCGACATCAAGATTTGGTACCATAACATGAAGCATCAAGATTTGCCTTAGCTAACCTAGCCGCGGTGTTGGCAGTGCCAATCAAAAGACAGCAAATGGTTGTTATTAGTAATAGAGAACTATTTTGTGTTGAAAACAATCACAACATTGAATTCAGCAACCTAACTGAAGTCAATGTCCTTATCGAGGATTGGAGAGTACCTTTCATTGATTTTGCAGTACATGACATATTGCCAGAAGATCCTAAGGAAGCTACAAGTATTCGTCGTCGATCACTTCGATTATATTATAATCACACTACTAAAACTCTCTATCGAAGAACTTTTGATGGATTACTCTTGAGGTGTCTCGCTGGTGATGAAGCAAAGCAGATATTACGTGAAGCTCATGATGGCTTTTGTGGAGCACATCAACCTGGTCCTAAACTACAGGATCGTATCCGACGTATGGGTTACTACTGGCCCTCTATGGTATCAGATGCTATTGATTATGCAAAAAAATGCCGTGCATGTCAAATTCATGCAGATTTCATTCATCAACCGTTGGAATTTCTTTATCCAACTGCAGCCTCATGGCCTTTTGAAGCTTGGGGCATGGATATAATTGGCCCTATCAATCCTCCTTCATCTAAAGGACATCGGTTCATCTTAGCCATAACCGATTATTTTTCTAAGTGGGCAGAAGCTATACCTTTGGGTGAAGTAAAGACGAGTAGCGTTATCAATTTTATCAAACATCATGTGATATATATATTTGGTGTCCCTCGCCGAATCATTTATGATAATGGGCCGCAATTCATCAGCCAGAAATTTAATAGGTTCTGTGATGACAACAGAATTAATAATGTCGCCTCTACAGCCTATAATCCTGCGGCTAACGGGTTGGCTGAAGCATTCAACAAGACTATTATCAAACTCCTTAAAAAGTTTGTCTCTATTAACAAACGCAGTTGGAGTGATAAACTTGGAGAATGTCTATGGGCATATCGCACTACTGTCCGTAACCCCACAGGTTGCACACCTTTTTCTCTGGTATATGGATGTGAAGCTGTTCTACCTTTGGAAATTCAAATTCCATCATTGAGAATCGCCATTGCTAATGAGCTTACGACAGATAATAATGATCGTCTTCGGCTTCAGGAATTGGAGGCGCTTGATGAGAAAATGTTATTAGCTCAACAGCATATCGAGCTTTATCAGGCTCAGATTTCAAAAGCTTTCAATCGCAAAGTTAGAGTGCGAACATTTCAAGAAGGCGAGTTGGTTCTTACAGTCAGACGTCCTATGACTATGACACATATGAGCAAAGGCAAGTTCGAGGCAAAATGGAAGGACCATATGTGATAAATAAAGTATTTTCTAATGGAGCCTATCAATTAACAGATATGGATGGCAAAGTTGCTATGAAGTCCATCAATGGCAAATTTCTCAAGAAATATTATGTATAAAGACAAAATGTACTTTATTTTCAGAGACATGATGTAAATAAAAGTTCATTTTTTATTTCAAAAGCGAATGGAATTACATAATATTAAGGACGGGGAGAAGGCCGTGACCCTTCATGATTAAATACATAGTTCGCCAACAGTTCAAACATCTCATTGTCTGAACTCACAAAGAACTTGCAGGCAGTCATCCTCAATGCCTCTTCTTCGACAGTCTTTCCAGGCTCTACTAGCTTGGAAATCAAGTCATTTCCTGGTGCAGGAACAGTTGAGCCTTCACCCCTGTCTTTCTGAGGAGGTACTGAGGTCTCAGCAGGTGGCGTCTCAGTCTTTCCTTCAAGCTTCGGGATAAGTAAATCTTTGGAGGACATTTTGTACAGAAAAAAAAGAAAATGACGATATCTACGAAATTTTTATTCTATTTTATAGACAAAACAATCAGATAGTCAATCTCGAGAACTGATGCAACTTTTTGAAAGAAGCCCAACTGTTCGTTCGTTCATTTTTAACTGTTCGTGACTGTTCATTCATTTTCAGTATCCTTATCTTAAAAATTGAAGTGACTGTTCACTTTTCCTCATGAAAGTTCACATTCTCTATACTTTTAAAATTCTGCATTACATTAGCAACTTGTCATCATATTTTTCCTTGATTCTATGTTTCTTATCACCACATCAAAATCAAATCGTAAAGAAGAGAAAATCATTCTTTATTCCTTCTTTAAAAACATAGATACATCTTAATGGAAATCTATTACATTTCATATTTTCATTTGAAATGAAGGTCTATTACATCTTTGGATCTTCTCATCAAAAATGAAGGTCTATTACATCTTTGGATCTTCTTATTTGTTGGTGGCAATTCCTTGTCGTCTCGACTTGAAACAACGAGCTCGACAATGGAATTAACTCTGGTCTTCTTTCTGAGAAAGACTAGAGGAGAACCACATAGTGCAGCAGCCAAAGATGAGCTGCTGTCAATACAACTGGTGGAGAGAAGACAGCCCGCCAGGGGAACTAGGAACGAGATCACCCTTGTGATACAATTCCTAGTTCTACGTCTTTACTATCCAACTCTCATGTATAAAGGCTCTTCCTGCCATCTGAGGAAGACCCTTCTTAACATGAAGAGTCCTGAGCTGTCTGATTTGAGTGTCAGAACCATATAAGCTGTCTGATGTGGGTGTCATAAGAATGTGCTCTGCAACATCCAAATTACCAATACCATTTCTGAAGAAGCTCGTTAACCAAGTCCCTGCAAATGTCAATGAAACATGAGAAGTTAGCAGAAATCTATCAGCAGTATGCGCCTACAAACAGGCACACATCAGTATACGCCTACAAACAGGCGCACATCAGTATGTGCCTACAAACAGGCGCACATCAGCAGTATGCGCCTACAAACAGGCGCACATCAGCAGTATGTGCCTACAAGCAGGCGCATATCAGCACTGAACACTGATCAAACAAGTGTATGATAGCAATACGCGCCTCTAATCAGAGCTAAACACTGGGCCACAGTGTGGGCCTATTCTCAAAAATAGTTAGCGCATATCAATAGTGTCTACAATATGCAGATCAATACTTGTCTCCAGAAGTGGTGCGAAAGAAAAATACCCATAATATTGATTCTTCGTCAAGACTTACCAATTTTTGAAGACACAGAATGCAAGCAAATAATATCAGAATGAAGTGGCGCAAGTGAAACCCTATGGGAAGACATTGGTTTTGAGAGAGTATGAATGGTTTGTTCATTTTTGAATGTCCTTTTTAAAGAGGATAAAGATGAGATCGGTACGTCGTTTTAGGATCCTATTTTGGAAAAGAACTAAAAATGGGCGTCTAAAAAAGCGTGTAACAACTGCCACGTGTTCTTCAGAAGAAACAGTAAAGTGAAGAATTAGTTAAAAGAATATGTCCACGAGCACTATTCGAAATTGCAGCCACACAAAATCAGAAATTCTAGGTTTCATTGCATAAAGACGGGTGGACCCCTACAATCAAGGACAAAAAAAATAAAAAAAAAGTTGTTCTGCCCAGAACATTATTTCTTGTCATTGCCTTCATCAGTCTGACGAAGGGCGGCGTCCAACTCTTGCATAGTGCAGATCCCCGAACGACGCATCAGGTTGAAAAATCCCTCCGAATTAATGTGTTCCTCAGAGGATGATCCGCCACTCGAGCGATTGAAGACTGACGGGGTTAAACTGAAACAGTTCAGAAAGTTCACTGCCCTCAAAGCTGGGTCAGCCTCTAATAAAAAAGTTGAAGGCACAACATTATGTCTCACTTTAGGAGACTTGGTTGTGGTGTCATCATTGGTCTCCATCTCTTTCTTCTTGGGAGCCATTGGAGAACAGAAGCGAAGACCAAAGTACGAAGATCAACTACATATATATCAACAAATTGACTCATCGTATTCCTCATGGGAAACTGAAAGAAATCAATAAAACTCTGGAAGACGAAGAGAAGATTGAATATTTTCGAGAAAGGTATTTAATCATGATGACCGAGCATTGACCGGCGCAACCTGACTTAGTCAAAAGTTTCATCAATTCAAAGTATTCCAAAACTTTACAACATTTTTAAGTTTTGAAAACTTTAAAGGGGGTCTTGTAGAGCCTAAAAATCAAGTTGCGCCTTCAATATACTGATCAGTGATCAAGTTGTGCCCCAAAAATCAAGTTGCGCCACTGATATGAAGCTTGAAGAACAGACTGCACCACCAATCAGATTGCGCCTAATATCAGACTGCGCCCAATCTAGTTGTGCCAAAATCTATGTGGCATCTGACACTTGATGGTCATCATTACCTAACAATACTGACGGCTGACATAATAGTGAACGAGGAAAATCTCTTCGAATCTCGTGAATTGTGCCGCTCAAGGAAAAGTTGGTGGACAGTTGTCCTATACACTTCGTGAGTTACGCCCAGGCGCAATCTAAACAAAATCCTTAGTTGCGCCTTGGGCGCAACCTAAATGACTTTTACTCAGAAGCTTCCACGTGTGTAGGTGCAGCTTAAATCAAGCGCGGTTTGACTTGTTGACTGAAGCTCGCACAACCTGATAAAGTTGAGACAACTTACATTCTAAAGCAGGATGACGTGGCACACATGCCACTAATCTCTCAAGACGTGTCTACTATTCTGTACACGACCACGCGCATCTCAATCATATGATGCCACGCGTCTAAATACAGTTAGTACACGATTGACAACTGAATGAAAGTTGGCACAACAGGAGGTTGGCGCAATCCAGCCTCGCGCACATCTGCTAAAATAGTTATTTCCTGAACTCTATAAATAGAGTTTCCAATCATCATCGGACAAAGATCAAGAACTCTTGCAAAATCGTTGCTGCGTTCTCTAGAGGCTACAGTCTTCAAGTTCACATAGTCCAAGGGATAAAATGATCGTCTCCTGATCAGATTCCTAAAGTTGTACATTCCCAGAATTTATTGTACTTTGTACTCTTTTACAAGTTTGGAATAAAACAAAAAAATTTGTTTTTGCAAACAACAACCAACGGAACATCTTCTCGGATAGGATCTGGGGCGCAATACCGCCATCAAGATAAGGATGCCTCATTTCCTCATCGATAAAAGGTGGACCGACACAAAAAAGGAATAGCTATCAACCCGAGCGAGCATAATACGGCAGTCGAGCATAGTTGAACAGGTCCAAGGCATATCATGGTACGGATAGATGAACGCATCGTTGACCGTCACATTCCCCTCAAGGCCAGGTCGCATCAGAGAGGGGCAGTGCATTAGCAGCCACTCCATCAAATAGTGGTAGGGCAGCCCGATTCGGTTGAAATCCTTTGTAACATCACAAGCTATGGTTCTAGCCATAAAGGTACAAAGGCCCCGATAGATGCTGCACACCATGGCTGGGAGTAGAGCTAGCCTACCTCCGAAGACTAATTTGACAGCATGGAGGATCAGGTTGCGGCTGATTCTCTCAATAGAACCAGAACTCCCTGAGAAAACACAGATCCTCAGCCATATCATCAGGAACCCAACCAAGATGGCCTTGACAGACAAGAGTTGGGTATCTTGATAGAAGTAGCTGAATGTGTCAGATTAGCTTCCGAATCTATCACCAGAAGCTTTCGCCCTCTTGGCGCTTTGTACTTGAGCATCCACCCATGCTTGAGTTTGAGGTCTCCGAGGGATAACCCGGCCTGAGGCAGCTAGATCGAACAGGTAACTGATCCAAGCCTTGGTATGGGGAAGGGTCCCCTCAGAGCTTTCATCCTTTTTCTTCGATATTTGCTGAAAAGTGCTATGATGACATAACACTTCCCGATAAACGGTAATGAACCCCGGGAACCGCTGCTCTAAAACCTCAAACTCCTCATTCGTAGGAGTATACTCCTCATAAGCCTCGTCTCCCCAGGAAAACTTGGAGACGTCATGCATTTCATGGAGAGCAAGCTCCATCTCTCCAGCAGGTGTAAAAAAGGTCCTAGTACGATGGTTTTACATCTTGAGGAGTGCTATGAATAGCCTTGTGTTCATAGGAAGACCGTAGCAGGTGCCCCTTATGGCATAATAGAGGTCGAGCTGATACAAAGTATCTTCATACCGTGACAAAATCTAGAGGGTCAAGTTGACCCACGGAGGAGAACGATACATCCAATTCGGCAGCGACAATCTGCCCGTGGGATATGATCCTTTACGAGCAATCTGGTTCAGGAAGGTATCGGCTTCAGGGAACCTGTTATTAGGCCTCAGCTCATTTATAAAACTACCGGGGGCTAGTTTGATGACAGAACAACTGACTGACTCCCTGGTCGCGACCGCCGACCGCGCTCGTCTATTATAATGGATATTGCCTACGAAGACTGCCTGCCGGTCCTGAGTTATGGGATCCGTCATTCGCCTCTCGATAGGCACCATGTTAAAACTTGACAGAAAGAAATGGTATTCCATCTGTGGAAGGTGAATCGCTATCCCGTTGGAAATAAAATCCCAACTCTCAGATAGCTCTAGTATGTGGGAGTTTGAGACAGCTATAGCATCTCCGAATAAGAATGCAGGCTTCAGATGAGTATCCCCTAGTTTTTTGGAATTCATCATGCTGAGTAAGTAAAATAATGATTGGTTCCTAATCTCTCTCAACCTGTCTTCAGGTTGATTGCAGGTAATCTGAGATGACACACGTTCGACTATCTGGTCAAATCTCACACCCAATGTAGATTGGGCATATCCTATCAAGAGTTCCCCCGATGGAGCTATAGGCAAGGTCACTGCAAAGGACAAAGCGAAAATATAGTTAAAAGAAAACAAAGTTCATTTTCCAGCTATGTGGCCTAGCCAAATAGGACCTATGCGGCCTAGTTATGAGCATGAGATGCATGCGGCTCAATCGTACAGTCCTATTAGGCAGCACTCATGCGGCTTAGATCATGAGGCTCTTACACAGTTCTGTTATGCAGTGCTCATGCGACATTTATACGATCCAAGTTATACAGTGCTCATGCGACCCTGTCAGGAGGCACTTATGCGGCATAGCTAGGGGCACTTATGCGGATCAATCTTGAGTCACTTAGGCGGTTCAGTTATACAGTATTCATGCGGGTCAATCAAGGAATCACTTATGCGGTTCAGTTATGAAATACTTATGCGGCCTGGACAGGGTCAATTATGTAGCACTCATGCGGCCCAGTCACGAGGCACCCATGTGGGTCAGTAACGCTTATGCGACTCAGCCCATACGGCCCTATCATATAGAACACATGCGGTGTAATGAAATAGGGCATGCATCGATCATGCCTGACGCATAGAGGCGATGCATGACAGGCCGGCGCATAAAATATGCGATATGGCCATTCAAAAAAATTAAAGTCATCGTCTTCCCGCCGTCCTTACCCTTGATAGGGGGTGCACGTCTGGATGATCCGCAACTCTCGACTGAGAGGCGGGTCCCTTCCCTTTAGCCGTAGCATCAGTCGACTTGGAGGCTTTTGGAGCCATGGCAAACAGAAAGCACGACAGGGACAATAAAGATGAAGGGGAAGAAGGTGAAGGAAAAAAATCTCTTCTTCTGAATGACCAATATTTATAAGGTTTTTCGAAAGTGTGCCATTTTGATTCTCGGGCCCATTAAAGATAATGATGACGTTTGGGAATTTATCCTTAGTAACCGTCAGCTTTATCTCGAAAAAAGAGCCCAAATCAAAAACCAAATCAAGGCATTAAATGTAGCAGTGACAGCTGGCAGACAAGATCTTCCTACGGCACAAGATCTCCTTGCGGCACAAGATCTACCTGCGGCCTGAAAACGTCCCTACGGCTCAAAATGTTCCTGCGGTATGACGTCTCTCCTGACTCGAAGATTTTTTTATGTCTTGATATATGTCCATGCTTCTTATTCAAAGTATTCCAAATTTGCAATCTGAAAACTTTGAAGGGGGTCTTATAGAAGCATAAAAAATATGGAGCTCATACGGATCACAACTGACCACATGAACCTTATGTGGCTCAATCTATGTACTTCATGAGGCCAAGGGTAACTGCAATCTGAGCCGCATGAGCTTTATGCGGCCCAGAATATAGAACCTATGCGGTTCAAAAGTCCCCAAGCTACATGCGGACTAAGGGAGACTGTCGCATGAGTCTTATGCGGCCCAGCATGACCGAACTCTTAAGGGCCTATGCGGTTCAAAATGACTCAAGCAGACTGATCCTATCTTGCGATGAGACACATGACAGGCTGACCAAGTCTCAACCACCCAGATTCGCTACAACAAAATCTCAACAACCTACACCAGCTGGCAGCTCGAGATCGAGTCTTTGTGCGCTATGAGAGACACATGGCCACGTGGCCCTTTATGCGGCCCAAAAATCTACTATTGCAGAAAACACTATAAATAGCAAGGTACCACACCCAGACAAATGGTTGGCAATCCAAGGCTGGTAACCTATGAAGGGCAATTTCTTCGAGAGCAAGAAGCGCGTCAGATAGTCCAAGGAGTAAGGCACAGTTGCTACACTTTCCCGAGCCTCTATCGTCACCTCCAGAATCAAAACTAAACAATTGTACTTAGATTGTTTCCTAGGCTTTCTTTCTATACTTTCTCTTGTACAAGCGAGTTTGCAATCAAGTTCAATTCAGTTGTAATTTGTTGTGCTTAACATTTTATGGCAAACAATACGCTAGTAGCCAACCTTATTCAATGGACGGGAGGCCCATAAAGTGTCCTTATGTCAAATGTAATACTATATCATTCAAAAAGGTGGATCTCATGAGAGAGTATCTCTACAAGAAGGGTTTTATACCGAACTACAATTAGTGGATGGCTCAAGGAAAACCCTTAGTTCCGTATTATCAGTTCTCCTTTAATACAGAGATGGAAGAGTCCACTCTCGGAGATCACTTTGAATATCGGTATCGAAACTTGGCACGTGAGTTGGTATTTGATGCGGTCGGTCCAAGTTTTGAACCAGAGGATCCGAATCCTGATGCAAAAAAGTTCTATGATATGTTCAAGCATGTTGATACTCTGTTATACCTGGATTGTGATTCTCATTATGTCATGTCGGTGGTAGTGGGGCTATTGAACCTCAAGTCTAATTTTAACTTATCACATGAATGCTATGATAGGATAATTTAGTTTGTTAGAGAGTTGATGCCAAAAGGATCGAAGGACTTGCCAGAAATATGATACACAAACTCGAATTAGGCTATAAAAAAATAGATTATTGTCGAAATGGTTGCATATTGTACTACAAGAAGAACAATGATAAAGTAGATGTATTTGTCACGCGGACCAGTACAAGCCAATTCAGGGTAAAAGAAAATCAACTGCCCAAGCAAGGTTGTGCCCCTTGTTAGCAATCACTCGAATAAAACTCGTTTATACACGATTTTTTTCGTATCTTTCAGAAACGTATAATACTTGCGTACTTTTGACACATTCAGATCAGTACGTAAATTTTAAGCATACGAAGTTTTAAACGTATTCCATATAAATTATTTAAAATTTGGCATAAAAAACGTGGAGGGAACCTGTTTAATTAACAAAATTTGATAACATATTTAAGAATGTGAAGTTTCTAACCTCAATAGTTTCATTTTTCAAATATTTGACCAAATTTTTGAACGTATTTTATTTATATTGAGCCAATTTATACTTGTACGTTTGTCGTCCCTAATTTTTTTCGTTTGTCTAATTGCTACCAAGGGTTGTGCCCCTACAAATACATGCACTTTTTGTCCATCACAAAGAGATTGCATAGGATGTATATGTCAGCAAATATTGCATAACACATGAAATGATATAGCAAAGAACGGAAGATGGATGAAGGAGAATTATCCCATCCTTCTGATGGAGAGGCATAGAAGCATTTTGATCGATGTCATCCTGGAGTTGCTGCAGAGCTTAGAAATATTTGGTTGGCTTTATGTTCTGATGGATTCACTCCATTCTGACATCGGGATCTCAGTACTCTTGTTGATCGGTAATTTTGACCCATTACAATCCACCACCGTAGATGTACATGAAGGCTTCTTATATGTTGCTGACACTTATCATACCAGGTCCAAAAATTCAAAAGAAGAACATTGATATCTACTTACAACCGTTGGTGGATGAGTTGAAACAATTGTGGCAGTTCGACGTTCAGACGTATGGTATATCGATGGAGTAGAACTTTCAGATGAAAGCGATGCTCATATGGACCTCAACAATTTTCTAGCATACGGGAAGTTATCGGGGTGGAGTACTCATGGTATTATGTCTTGTCCGATATGTATAGGAAATAGTAAGGCATTCTGCCTTCAGAATGGAAGAAAAGCTTTCTTTTTTTATTGTCAGCATCAGTTCCTTCCTGCGTCACATCTGTGGAGAAGAAACAGATCTACCTTTAGAGCTGGTAAACAAGACGTCCCCCGTTGAGATTAACAGGAGATGTAGTTTGGGAAGAGGTAGAGGATTTGTCGACTGTAATAGAACATCCAAGATCGGGCCATCACTTAGAAAGATTCAGACATAGCCATAATTGGACGAAGTGGAGTATCTTTTGGGACTTACCTTATTGGAAGGACAATCTCATAAGACACAATCTTGATGTCATACATATTAAAAAAATGTATTCGACAACATCTTCAATACGGTGATGATATCAAGGAAAAAAATAAAGACAATCCCAAAGCAAGAAAGGACTTAGAAATTATTTACAGGCTTCCAGAGTTGCATCTAACATGAAGATACAATGGTAACTGGGTCAAGCCTTCAGCACCATTTACATTGAGTAAGGATGATAAACTGATAATATGTAATTGGATTTCAAAGTTGAGATTTTTTGACGATTACGTGTCGAATCTGGCGAGATGTGTCGATCTCAATGAATGCAAGCTAATAGGGATGAAGAGTCATGATTGCCACGTGTTCATGGAGCGGTTACTTCCTATCGCTTTGAGAAAGATGCTGCATTCTCAAGTATGGACTCTGTTGGCTGAGTTATCTATATTATTTAGAGATTTGTGTTCAAACAAGTTGACGGTGCAACATATGTTGGAACTTGAGAAAAAGATTGTATTGGCATAGTGTAAGTTAAAAAAGGTGCCCCTCCCCCCCCGACTTTTTGATAGTATAGAACATTTGCCAATTCATCTTGCATATGAAGCACGTATTGGTACTCCCGTCCATTATCGATGGATGTATCCATTTGAGAGGTACAAAATAATTAATTATCTAGTACTAATAATTTTTTATTGAAATAATTCTAATATTCAATATATTATTTATAGATACCTACATCACCAGAAGAAGAAGGTAGACAATAAGGCTCATGTAGAAGCTTCGATATGCGAAGCCTATATCATTGAGGATGTTTCAAACTTCTGCTCAATCTACTTCGATACTCATGTCAGAACAAACCGGAATAGAGCACCAAGTAATGATGAAGGTGAGGTTGATGCACCGAATAGTAGAATTCGTACTATCTTCAATGTGGGGGGCATGCCTACAAGTGCTTCTAATGTACAGTGATTGGAGGACGATGAGTTTGAAGCCGCTCATCGGTATCTATGCCTAAATAATAGTATAAGGGAGATGGGAGATATAGAGAAGTAAGAGACACAATTTTGATACATATTTCAATTTTATATTTTTCTAGGAGTGTTATAACTTGTCTCGTTATTATCATAGTACTTTTAGAGCTGAGATAAAAATGGAGAGACCTAATATTGATGATGATCATTTTGCTAGAGAGGTTAATAGAAATTTTTTGTCGTGGTTCTGTAATTATGTAAGGATTATAATCATTAACCATTCTAAATTCAATAATTTGACGAATCTTTGTCTAATGACTTTATGATACGTAATATTTTAGGTTTTTTTATCCTGGTACAAAGTTGCATAACAAAGGACTTCAAGCACTAACTATTGGACTAAGCAAGATGACGAAGTGCTAGGATTGATATACCATCAATAGCTTCAAATTTAGAACCACAAATAGGCCTATCAATCACTCATTTGTCAATGAGGAGGCTAATTATACAAAAAATTCTAGAGTTTGTGTGAGGGGTTCAATCTACGATGTCGATCTAGAATTTGACTACTATGGTGTTCTAAGAGATATCGTAGAGCTGCATTACTCTTTTGATACAAAAATTATGCCTTTAGATGGATTGATTCGACACAACATCCAACATGGACGAAGAATTGACAAACTGTTTGGATTTGTTGATATAAAACATAAAAAATAGAGATTTTCAACCGTTTGTGTTGGCTAGTCAAACGGTTAAAGTGTACTATACGAGTTATCCTAGTCGACGATGCAATACTCGTGATTGGTGGGATGTATGCAAAAACTAAAGTAAGAAACACATATAATATTGGGGATCTAGCATACCAGGAGGATGATGTAATCATGCCTCAACCAAATATATGAGTTTGGCCAATGTTGACGATATGGAGGTTGACATTACTGTAGAGGATGATATAGTTGACGAAGAGCTTGACATAGACGATTTACCTTATGTAGAGGACTCTGAAATGGGCGTATCGAATGAGGAAGAAAAATTAGAATATAAAGGTAAAAGTGACAGTAAAAATGAAGAAGTAGAATATGAAGATAATTCAAAAGATGAAGATAAATCAGCAGATGAATAAGATTAGTATGTATTATTTATTTCATCAAACTATTATTATTAGTATCATGACATGTCAGTAGTATTTTTTTATCACATCACATTATTACTTTCTGAGTATCATCACACCATTTTTTATTTCTATTATTTGTATCATCACACTATTTTTATTTTTTCAGATTTTCTTATGGCGGGACGAGGCCGTGGACGACGTCGAGGATCCTCATCCCGCCCTTCTCTTCATACTACTCCAGTTGTAGATCGCAGAGGAGGTAGCGAGAAAGACTGCACTGATGATGATGATGATGGTTTATCTCTGCCATTCACTCGTTCATCACTACTACAAAAGACCTATTAATGACGCTCGACAAGGAGTTTTAATGACGGCTGATACATAAGCGTTATCGAAGTTGAGAAATACCTTTTAATATAACGGTTTGGACTATTTATAGGCTTTTAATAACGTTTATTAAATAAAGCGTTATTAATAGTTAAAAGTGGTGGCAAACTTGTAATAAACTTTCTGTAATATATTCCATCTTCCACGATCTTATTCAGAAGAACTCTCCTTCTCCTTGCTCCCCTTCTGTCCCCTCTTCCATCCTCTTCCCAAACCCTAAAATTTCCCTCTCTCTTTTACCCCACCCCTGCCGCCTCTCCCTCCGCCGCACAAAGCCTGTCGCCCCTCTCATCATTGTCCGATCTCCCGTCGACAGAAGCGACGACGGTAAGAACGATAACAACAGCGGTAATTTCGGGGGAGGGTAGAATGGGGATGACGAAGGGGGTCCTCGGGGAGGAGGAACAAGGAGGAGGCCGCGATGGCGCTGGCGAAGATGGAAAGGGGGACGGAGAGCCTCCCCGCTGACCTCGCGGCGACGGTGGAGGGGGAAAGGATCACGACGGAGATCGTGAGGAGGTTCGAGGAGCTGGAGAGGTCAGCGACGTACCGTTAGCTGATGCGGTTTGCCGGGTTCAGGAAGTGGCTGCTCGCCGATGACCTCTTTTTCACCAAGGTCGAGATCGAATACGGCATCGAGATATTCACCAAGGTCCATTGGCATTCTTTTTTTCTTCTCCACCTCTTGTTTGTGATCACTTGGCGACACATACTGGACATGGTGACACGACACTATTTTAGGAGTGTCCGACAACAATTTTTGGAAGGCATCCATGCTTTCCAAGTATTTGGTAAATGTGTCTCCTAGTTGTTGATTTTGCTAAGGGGGTCTGTGTCTTCTCTTCAGGCCCTGGCATCAGTTGATTTTTTTCCAGCACTATATGTCTTCTCTATGGTTTTCGTCTAATTACCATCTCTCTTATGGTAGAGTGTGTAGAAAATATTGGTTAGGGTATAAGATGATCTCAAGACCAGTATATTTTTGACCCATTTAAAGTTGGTAGCTCTTGTTCTTGTTATGAGTAGAAACTAGCAAATATATTGGGCAAGTAACGCCAGACCAAGCGCCTATATCCTATCAATTTTCTGCTTGGTCTATTACCTTATTGAAATGCAATCTTAGTGTGGCTTTATAATGTTGTCTATCACCTTGTTAAGGTTGTGAGCCACCAATGACTCTGAAGACAGTTCCCTTAATTATTAGTTGTAGCTTACTGGTACAAAGTCATAATGGGTCAGTTTAGCTTTTCATAATACAGACCTAAGTAGTGCCATCCTGCCAATTACGAAATACAATTATAGAATATTGCATGTAAATCTGGTGAACCATTTGATTTGGCTTAGTAGACAATTGCCCCAAGGAACTCTCCAGTCTTATCATTTTTCTATAGGACGGTACATATATTTAGACAAAACGAATGCTGCTACTTGATTATATCAAACAAATTTGTTCTACATTTGGTCCAAGTTTGGTTGCTGACTAATCACATTGCCTATTGATCGCAACTATGAGGCCACCTAGCAATATGCTTGATTGGCCATCAATTAGTCAGTTAAATTGGTAGGTTAGTCTCGTAGTTATTGTCACTTGGTCCAAGTCCCTTGAGCAATGTTGCTTATTATGCAATATAATCACCGTTAAGACTTAAGAGAGCAGCTATACGGTACAAAGATGTGGTAACCCTCAAAAAGAATTTGGATTGGAGTTTTTCTATTTTTGTTGGTATTGTTGTGATTCAGTTATGCTTAAATTGTATAATCGTACTAACAAACCAATTTTTATTTTTTTCTTAAATCAGTCTTAGTATCAAATTCCTCTAGCTTATGTATTCGTTCTAAATTTTATGGTATTTCACTTTGTCTTATGTTCTGAAAAGAAGAACAAAATACCATTTAGTGAAGATATCAATCATTCTAAGCATACTATCCCTTTTTGTTATTGTCATGGGCTTACTCCAAGCATTATACATAGTGGGATTTGACTCCTTTGATATCTGAAACAGGAAGTAGTTTTGGTTTACACTTACAATGTATCTGGCACGGACAAAGATTCGACACATTTTGCCACCTATTTTGGTGTGTCCTAGTGTAGTTTGGTGTCCTTGACATGTCCGATAAGTGTCCGACACAACGTGAGACATCTTTTTTCTCAAAAATTTTCTTTCGTTTTAGCTTATGATTGTATTTGACTTTAGTTTTTGATGCATTTGCAGGTGATGTCTTCTTAATAAGCTCAAATGCTATGCAATATAATGCACCAGACACAATTTACTATCGGCAGGTAAGTATTATAACCTAATCTATATTCTATTTAAAGAATGATTTTGTTGGAAGTTTTGTCACATCGTACAATAATTTTTTGTTGTACAGGCATGGTCTATCCAAGAGCTTGCACAAAAAGATTTCAAGAGTTGGAGGCAAGAAAGTGACAATGAGACAGAACCTCGGATTGTACGAAGGGGCAGGCCTCCAATGAAGAACACAATCAAGCAGATGCTTGCTTGGAACATCCACACCTGGTATGACTAGTGCGTTTTTTTATTGATGCGTGCAGCTTCCAGATAACCTTGAGATCATTGAGAACCCCATGGATTTCACAATCGTGTGGAGCAAGATGTCAAGTGGAGCTTTGCTTGCTTGGAACAATTAGAGGTTGGTAGTCTCGCTGCTCTGAATTATTTGCACTTCGTTTGTGTTCTGTTGTAAAGAGTTCACTTCGCTTTGCTTCTTAGTTATTAATTTGACTAGAATCTGTTTTGAGGTCTACAACTGACCATCTATTTTACTTGAGCAGTTATCTTGGCCATGAACATAACTATTGCTTTATTGTGCAATATCTGAATTGGTTTCTATTTGTAGCTAATTTCTCTTTTCTCTGGGCATGTAGAAACCTGTAAACCCTAGGAAGGGATTGATTTAGAAAGGTAATGCCAGTTCCTCAGTTTATGTTTTGGTACATGAGCAATATTACAAAGTATATTGAACCATGTTTTATCTTTTTCAGGGATTTGCTTCACGTGATGTTGACAGTTTTGATGTGCTCAAGTTGAAGCCAAAGTAATTACTTGTTTTGAGGATCCATTTAAGTAGTAGTTGTAAATATATGTATTTGGATACCCTATTTTGAGATAATGTAACGAAGATGGTGATATAACATTTCGATGTTTTCTTGTGAATATAGTTCGAAGTGGTTGTTTTAAATTTGAATTGAGAAGTTTTTGGAAAGTAATATATAATGTGCAGTATTAAGCATTATAAATGTGATGAGTTCAGTAATATTGAGTGTTATAAATGTTCTCCATTGAGCTTATACAGATTATCTATTCATAACGCTTTCAAAATGTCCTGAATTGTGCACTATATATTAACTATTCATAACGCTTTTATAGAAACCATTCATGACGGGTTTTTTATAACGCTTTTAAAAAATATTTATAACACCCGTTTTCATAACGGTTGCTTTGAAGAAAAAAAGCGTCATGGTTCGTCATTAATGATGCTTTTTAGCCGTCATTAAAAGGGTTTTTTGTTGTAGTGATGCATCAGTAGGCGGAGCTAGTCCTGATATTCCCTCAGCATCTAATTCTACTGGTGCTCTCCCTAGTTTGACTGATCTGACTTCTATACCGGGGACTACACATGTCGCTCCTACTGGAGCGAATTCATATTCTAGCATGTTGGTGGACCATGGAGTATACATACTTCGACCAGGATTTGTAGATCCTCCTACTCTACTAGAGCCGCCAGCCAACATGAGTCATTCCGAGCTGTGGGCCAATGGGGCAATGTAAGTATATAATTGTTAGTATACACATTTATTCATACTATTTTATTTTCTAATGGTACATTGTTCTTACTTTAGATTCTTTCTGCTCTAGGTTGGGAGAGATTTTGGGGACTTGATGCGTCGTCAATTCTATTATCCATATCCGAATTTTGGGAACATCCATCGGAGAGGCGATTTATTTGGCTAGAGATGCTAGCGATATACATAAATAAGATCATCTTTATTTACAATATTTCTTATTTTTTGCTTATTTGTTTTTTCCTTATTTGTAGAAGTTATATGGGTGGCTGGAGCACAGAGATCAGTCAGGCGATCCGGAAGTGCTATAAGTCCGTCGCTAGCAAAAGGCTGAGGGATGTGATCAACGACCAGAAGGCGTTGGCTATACTCCTTGGAGATCATCGCAAGGAGTGGTTGAAGAAGGATTTTTTTAGGAGAAGAAGAAGAAGAAGAAGAAGATGGACACTCCGGCCTATAAGGCCAAGTATGAAAAGGCAAATGCTGTCCATGTTAAGGGTGGTCACCACACAGGTGGATCCATGTCAATTTTAGAGCATTATCAACGGGTGGTGAGTATTCTTATTTGTTATATGTTTAATTATTTAATTTTAATTTTTAGTTATTAATTGTTGTTTAATTATTACAGTGCGAGGAGGTCATCAGGAGAGGCAGAGACCCGAATACCGTCGACTTTCCCAAAGTCTTTGAGTGTACCCACAAACGAAAGAATAATGGGAAGCTCGTAGATGACCGGCGACCAAAGCCTATGTGAGTTTCCTCAGTGCTATCTAATTACATTCTTCTTTATACTTAACTCAATTTATTTCACCTAAATAGCTAGCCCTAACTCTAAATATGTCACGCCCCGCTCTCAGAATACGGCAAGCCGAGTACGTAACAGCATCCCCTGGCTACGCGACATACAAATACTCCAATACTCCTATTCGCGATTGTCGCCCGTAAGGTTCTAGGATAGGTTTATTTTAGGTCATAACTTGCAAAATAAAATTAATATTATTCAAAAGGATATTTTTAAAACTATAAATTAAGATAGACTATTCTACCCAATACAACTATTAACCCAATATAATTATATATTTATATACATGAATTGATGATAAGAAGATCTGATTTCAATATAATTGCCTTCAATCGTCCCATCTCGTTCTTGTTCTCCAGCTTCTCTCTAATGTACAATAGTAGCTCCTTGGTCTACAAATCTAGTAAACAATACTAGGTCGTCAAATGACATACAAGCCCTCAGTCAAGGAGAAAAAATAAAATATATAAATTAAGAATTTCTGAGATGATCTGATTCTCGAAATTCTAAAGTAAATAAATTGAAAAATTAATTCAGAGGGATTATAACGTTAACTTAAAATGTGACTCTGACTAGATTATATTCTAGTGAATTCCTCAGTGTTCGTCTTATGACTAAATCCTAATAATTCATAAATAACGACTGTCGTCACAATCACAACAACCTAAATTCGCTACCACAATCATAGTCAAGTTTTCTATATGATAATGAAGTTTAGAGAACACATTTGGATCACGATCATTCTCTAATTTTTTGACAATAATCTCATTTACCCGGGACCAGGTGGTGTCTGGATTGGGTACGGTGCCTTAGATCCGACCCCCCACATCTTGTGGGAAACTTGTACGCATTAACTTTTTAAATTCTGGTTTTATTCCTGGAATTTACTGGACTGTTCTCTATTGGTGAGCTAGGCCTCACCCCCGACATCGCAAGGCCTTAGAGATGCGGGACTACTAACCAGCTTTTTCTGTTGTTATTATATTGCAGGGATTTTGATAGATGTGATCCAGTTGTTCTCTCCCACCCCATGATGCAACTACAAACACATACAATAGTCTATTGACTCCTAGGTCTAATATCCGGTTCCAACTTGATTACCATCTCATATGTCAAAGACAATACGCCATATGGTAATATCTTGTTGGCAAGAGATTATCCAACTCATTACCATCTCGTGTGTCGGAACAACACGGCATATGGTAATAATCGTTGGCAAGGAATTGTTCAACTTATTTTACCATCTCGTGTGTCAAAGACAACACGCCATATGGTAATGTCTTGTGGCTAGGAAGCTGGATATAAACTTAGATTATTCAATTAGGTTTTCCTAATCCAGGAATTCTCTAACTTGGCTAACTTCCGAAATTATTGAAAATTTCGGCAGTGTCTCCTTTGTATTTACTGATCCGAAAAAATTCATAAGAAGCATAATATGAAATAATAAAACCCTGGGTTCGCCGACCCCTTCGGTGGAGCAACCCTCAACATCGGTACCATGCAATGTAAATCCCGGGTACGCCGACCCCTTCGGTGGAGCAACCCTCAACACCGGTAACCACGCAATGTATATATATATAAATATATAGCAAACACATGCATTCAAGGCAAAATTCAAGCCTAGCATTTTCAAATTGGTCAAATATGAAAAAAAGATTGTATCATAACGAGGTTGTCCAAAAATTCAATTAAGCCTATAGTGCTCCTAAAAGTTGATATAATTGGCTTATATATATTCGGTGTCCCAAAAGTATACTAATGTAACCAAAAGAAAGTGATATTTTCATATATTAACATTTTAAAATCATTGGACAGAATTTACACAGAGAAAACATTATCAAGTAAAACTCAAATTTTCATTTATCCAATTGTAGAAAAGAATTCTAACTCATCCATATACTAGATTTGCGTATAGGACTGGGTTTTCTAAACTTCCAAATGCAATTGGAACTTGGTTTGCCTAAATTTGATCCGTAATACAATCCTAAAATTCCATAGCATTTTATTTACGAAGAGTCTCATACATAATATATATATATATATATATATATATATATATATATATATATATATATATATATATATATATATATATATATTAAAAAATATATATATATATATATATATATATATATATATATATGTGTGTAAAAATATATATATATATATATATATATATATATATATATATATATATATATATATATATATATATATATATATATATTTATATTTATATTTATATATATATATATATATATATATATATATATATATATATATATATTTTTACACATATATATATATATATATATATATATATATATATATATATATATATATATATATATATATATATATATATATATATATATATAACTATATTATTTCGTTGCTAATTGTAAACATTTCAACTCCAAGGTCCTAAACATGATTTCATGCGGCAATTTCATATCCAAAATCAAAACTAAGTTTACCAACACCTTCGTAGAGTATAATTTTCTAAAAGGGCCCCCAAATTAGAACAATGGTAATAATTTCAGCCTAATTATCTTTATGTCCATATTTATATACATTACATAATAAGATTAAAAATCAACATATTCACACATACCATATTTATCAATCATATATAACATATAAGTGTCCAAGTCGTGTCCTACTTCCGTACCAATGTCATGGATTATGTCATACTCTTATTATTATTATTATTATTATTATTATTATATTTATTATTATTATCAATTATTATTTGCTTCAAAATTTTTTTTTTTTTTAAATAGAACTTTTCATGGCATGACACATGTCATGCTATGTGTACACTAGAAGGGTGGAGAAAGAATACACCTCACCACTCCCCATTTAATTCTTTTCCCTCCCCCACACACAAACACACCTCACCCCACAGCACAACTCATCCACCCCCTCCCCTTCTATATAAACACACACACACACACACTTAAGGGGAGAGAGAGGAAAAGAAAAAAAAAAAAAAACACTCACACCCCCCCCCCACACTCACCCGACCCCCCCCTCTCTACTACTGCCGCTGCTGCTGCCGGCCGGAGCGCCGCCCGCCGCCGCCGCCCGACGCCGCCGCCGCCGTCCGACGCCCGCCGCCGCCTCCTCCTCATCCTCCACTCCATCATCTTCATCTCCTTCCTCTCATTCTTCACTCAAACTCCAAGGAAAACCTAGGTAACTACTTCTTCTTCCCCAACCTTTCCTTTATTCCTAATTTAACTAGGTTAGGTTACTAACAAAGTATTATTTTGCTATTGGGTTCTAATTAGGGTTTGTGAAGAAGGTTAGGACATTCTCAACCCAAGGCAAGTCCTCACCTCCTTCTCCTTCTCAAGTTTTTCCATCTAGGTTAATGAAAATTATATTTATTCTTTTATTTTCATGTTAAAATTCTGAAATTATAGCTTCATAAATATTTTGGTAATACCAGAAAATTGAAGTATATGGTTTAATCTTCTAAAAATCTGAAATTTCATATTATAAGATTGGAATATAAGTTAAGATAGTATCTCTGAAATTTGTTTAGTTAAATTCTGAATTTAATAATATTTAAATCAAGTCATGATATATTAAAATGTTGCAAATTCTAATTTCTAGTAGATGTTTAATTTGACATAAACAAAAGTATTAAATATTTATGGTAAGATATTTCGAACAAGTGGATAATCGAATAGACACAAGAAGAGAAATCAATTTTGAACCCGGACTTTGGACTTGCGATTTATGGACATGAACTATTGGACTCTCCATGAACAAACAAACACAAATGAACATATGGGACTCTCCAATGGTAAGTTGTCATAAAAATTTGGAACTGAACAACTGGACCGTACGCCGGAAAGGTAAAAAGGACCCTGCTTCTCTCTACTCATTTCGTAGTTACTCAATTTTGTGTATATCTATAGTTAGAAATAATTTCCGTTATATTACATTCTCCTGCTTCATGCAATATGGAAGAGTTTCTTTTGTTTTAATTCTCGTTATACTACCTACACAAGTATATATATATATATATACATATATATACATATATATATAAATATATATATATATATATAAATCTACACCTACATATATATAAATATACATATATATATATATATATATATCTACATACATATATATATATATATATATATATATATATATATATATATATATATATATATATATATATATATATATATATATATATATATATCTTTATAACTGTATCTACATACATATATACATACATATATATCTGTACCTGTACACATATGGTTATATATTATAAAGTCTTGTATAGTTAAATAAATATTTGCTCTATTTGACAAACTGCAAAGCCATTTGCAAGCCGCGCATTGATCTATTGCTAAAGGAAAGGTAATAAATGCCTGCTCAGGTATAAATCTCCAGTTTCTTTCTGTTCTTTTATTCCTTACATGGTTCCGGTGTTGAGAGTTGCTCCACCGAAGGGGTCGGCGAGCCCAATACTTACTTGTGTGGTTCCGGTGTTGAGAGTTGCTCCACCGAAGGGGTCGGCGAGCTCATATTTTTCTGTCATTATAAAAATTGTTTCTTGTAAATTTTCGGGGCTCCTACATACAAAGGAGACTCTGCCGAAATTTTTGAGAAATTTAGGAGATAGACAAATTTCCGACCTTCGGAAATTTTTGGAAATTTTCTGAATATTAGGAGGCATTTGGGAGGGGAGAACAACCGAATATCCCTAGATATCCCGTAACATAAATAACAAAAAAAAAAAAGCTGATCAGTATTCTGAAATCTCGGAAATCCGTGCATCTAGTTTCAACTAGGGTGCACTAGCCCAAGGGAGGCTCAACATCTATCTGACAGTAACATCAATAGATGTCCTTTATTTAGCCCAAGGGAGGCTCGGAATTCACAGCCTGATCCCAGGTTAACGGGATTGTTCACGGAAAATATTTAGAGGATTATTCGGAGCATTGTTCTCAAAACTGCATATCTTCAAGTCTTACTCCAAAAAACAACGCTGTCTATTATAAGTAGGCAGTGTCTTTAATTGCTCGAAGGAAGCAATTCCTATTAAAAGCTCAAGGGAAGCTCGGAAATCTTATTATTCATGGAGTAGGACATTGATCTTCATTCATGTTTTACTAAAATATATATAGCAGTGCAATTTAGTATACCATGTCTCTTCTTTTAAAACTACAACTTCATTATTTTGTTTAACTTTTACCGTTCTTGGCCGAGGACTTGCTCGTCGTTTTCTAAACGACCTAGTATTTGTTCACTAGGTGAAGAAGAAGAAGACGCCTCCGCCGAAGTATCGCCGCATTACAACGAGGAGTAACTGTCTGGCTATCCACAATTAGGACCAGCAGTATCGTTGTCATTTTGCAATTCTATTTTTGTAATAATCTGTAATAGTATTGTTGGAAAAGTTCCCTGTAATATTGCTACACTATATTTCAATACCATGTATTTCCTTGTATTTTCCATTCTGCTGATGTTTACAGGCGACAATCGCGAATTTCGGCGCGTAGCCTGGGGATGTGTTATGACGTCACCCTTCCATCCGGGAAACGGGGCGTGACACGTCCTTTAAGTGGTGGCCCATGCAGGTCAGCAAGAATGGGAAATCTAGGATAGGACATAGGTTCGGATAAAATGTAAGTTCTAGAATCATAAGGAGCACGATGAGTCCCAATCACGCTCTAGGAATCTCTAAGGAGGCAGTATCAATAGATAGTAGCTGATTTCCTCTTTTCTAGCCAACTATTTAATCCTAGTAAATGGATATTGACTCAAGCAATTCTTAATGTAGATCATGTCCCGCTTCGTGCCCTTTGCAAGATTAGGAAATGATAGTCACAGCCTGGATGAGTATTATGCATTTGTAAGGAAGATGTGGAAAGTAGCTCCAAAGGGGATGATAGAAGCTTATAGAGTACACTACGAGCTGAAGTACCCAGTAGTGACAGATATAGTGGACGAAAGGAAAGTATATTATAATACAGTGCACTACTATGTATTAAACAAGGCAGAACCATCGGAAGGTCCAGAGAATGAACGCAATGGTACACTAGAAGAATGGAAGCAGGCCCACCCAGAAGCAAGGATTCTAAATATAAGACGTATGTGGATTTAGAAACCCTCCAGCAAGAAGAAGATGTATAAATATAATTATGTAAACAAGTATTAGATCCTTGACTTTGTATAGGGTGTGTGTGAATATATGTAATGAGATATGTAAAATAAGTATTAGGCACTAATAGGTAAGTAACATATGAATGTATGTAGCATATATATATAGTAGAAGCATGTTATGCTATCTATAAATAAATATGCTTTTCCTATATTTTATTCTTGGTAAATATTTTCTTAAAGATACTATGAATGTAGGTATGGATCTGTTTATGCCAAGTTTGGAATGGGACGGAAGTGATTACACTATATACTTATACCAACGCTATGCCAGACTAATGTGGAACGCACCTGACTGGTACGATATCCATGTTTATCAAATATTCTATGCAGTCACGCGTCCCATTGTCAGGGACATTGAAGACGGAGCCGAAGTATATCAGGCCAATATAACTTACTGCCTGCATGTCCGAGACCCAAACCGTATTTATATCGGACTACATGGATATGAGGGTACCTTAGATGATTTTGAAAGACTCCACCCAGAAGTTGACATCCTCACTGAGGACAGAATCATCATCGAGGCCTTAGAATAAGAAAAAAAAAATCTAACTGTGTTTGTATAGTAAAGAAGGAATCCCCCTTTTTGTCTGCTGTGTGGTATTTTGAGATCGACAGATGTGTATACAAGAAAGGATAGTTAAAGATAGATACTGTGTCACATTTTGGGGAGGTGGAGTGACACAAGTAGATTAGATGAAAAGAATGTAAACAAATGTGAAATTGAGAGTGGAAGCCACTTTTTGTGAAATATATATATGGCTCTACTGTACACCTTGTTATGAATGAATATTGTGAATAATTCCTGAGGAAATTGTGTCATTTATTTCAGGATATGGACAATCATACTCAATCAAACAACCCACCACCGCAAACATCAACGGAGCCAACCGTGGCTGATATGTTCCAATTGTTCCAGCGATTATTGGAATCCAATAATCAACAGGCCAATGCTGTCCATGCCACAAATGCTACGATACTAGAACAAATGCAGAATTCAAATAATACCAAGGATAAAACCCTAAAAGAATTCAGGGATCTTAGGCCGCCCAAGTTTAAAGGGACTGAAAATGCGATGGAAGCAAGTCAATGGCTGAGAACCATTGAAGGGTTGATGAAGGCTGCCAAAATTAAACCCGAGGATATGGTGCCAGCAATCCGCATCCAGCTGGAGGACATTGCTGGATATTGGTGGAGTGCCGAGTACCCCGAAGATTCTGACGAGGTTATGTCATGGGCAGAATTCAAGAAGAAATTTGAAGACAGGTTCTATCCCAAGTCTGCGCGGATAGAATTAGAACGGCAGTTCAACTACCTGAAACAGGGAAGACGTGCAGTTGATGAGTACGTAGCGAAATTTTCCCGGCTTAGTCGATTTGCCCCCAACATGATAGCAGATGAAGACACAAAGATATCCAGGTTCGTAGAAGGACTTGGGACTCAACTGAAAAGTAGGGTCGCCTCTTATAGATGCCGAACATTTTCAGAGGCAACAGAAGCTGCTCGAGACCAAGAAAGGATACTGAAGGAAGAACAACCTTTCCGGTCTCCACAACCTAAGAGGACTTTTGAGGAGGGGGCATCCTCCAACAAGAATCATTGGCAGGGACCGCCTAAGCGTCCTCAGAATGGCAGTCAAGACAGATCCGTTGTCTGTAATTACTGCCATAAACCAGGCCATAAGATAAATGTATGTAGGAGAAGATTAGGGCTCTGTTTGAAATATGGGGCAGGTAATCATCCAACCCATCAATGCCCTCAAATGCTTGCAACTGGAGCAATCACACAAAGCTACAATCAGGGATACCGACCTCCAGTTCAAGGAACCCAACCTCGACCTATGATGCAGGCACCAACGTCACAAGCAGCCATAGCTTATGGAAATCAGTACAGGCCGCCCTATGCACCTCAGGCATATCAATTTCAACAGGCACAACGGGCGACTCAAGCCCAAAATAATAACAAGAAAAGGAATAAGCAAAGGCAAGCATTTATGATGGGAGCCGAAGACGCTAATATTCCCGGAGAAGTAATTTCAGGTACTATTTTAATTTCTGCATATCCAGCATCAGTATTATTTGATTCCGGGGCTACCCATTCATTTATAGCATCTTCTTTTATATCACAACGAGAAATAGAATCACAACCTTTGCCTAAATCACTGAAAGTCCTCACCGGTAATGGAGTAGTAGAAGTCAGTCGGGTATGTAGTAGATGTCCCATAAAATTGGGTGGAGGAGCTTTTCGTACCCGGTTGCTCATTTTCCCAACAAGCAACTATGATATAATATTGGGTATGGATTGGCTAACTGCAACATCAGCCAACATAGATTGCGGTCAGGGGAAAGTTTCTTTTCAACTCCCTGACGGAGAATTTTGTGAATTTGTAAGGAACCAGAATGAATTCAATGCAGAAGAATTAGAGAAATTTGAATTGCCAGTACTGCTGCAAGGAGTGGCAGAGCAAATCTTTCCCAGGGTAGTAGAAGAATTTAAGGACGTATTTCCAGAGGAATTGCCAGGGCTACCCCCAGATAGAGCTGTAGAATTCTCTATAGATTTAATACCTGGAGCTGCACCCATAGCCAAAAAGATATACCCAATGAACAAGGAGGAGCTGGCTGAGTTAAATAAACAAATAAAAGAATTATTATCCAAGGATTTATTCAGCCTAGCGCTTCGCCATGGGGTGCACTAGTATTATTTGTGAAAAAGAAGGATGGTACCCTACGCCTAGTAATTGATTATAGGGCTTTGAATGAGGTTACCATCAAGAATAAATATCCCTTACCTAGGATCGATCAATTGTTTGATCAGTTGGGAGAAGCAAGGGTATTTTCAAAAATTGACTTAAGGTCCGGATATCATCAAGTAAAGGTAAAGAAGGAAGATATTCCAAAGACTGCATTTAGAACTCGGTATGGGCATTACGAATTCTTAGTTATGCCATTCGGGTTGACAAATGCACCAGCTATATTTATGGACCTGATGAATCGAGTATTTTATCAATATCTGGACAAATTTGTGATTGTATTCATTGATGATATTCTTATATACTCCAATAGTGAAGAGGAGCATGAAAAGCACTTGAGGATAGTATTGCAAACTTTGCGGGAGGAAAAATTATATGCCAAGCTTAGTAAATGTGAATTTTGGCTGGATCAAATACCATTTCTAGGGCATATTGTCAGTAGAGAAGGTATCTCGGTAGACCCAAAGAAAGTGGAAGCAGTTAAGTCTTGGCCGACACCTAAGTCTGTAGCGGAAATTAGAAGTTTCTTGGGGTTGGCTGGTTATTACCGAAGATTCGTAGAGAATTTTTCAAGGATTGCAGAACCTTTAACCCGTCTTACCCGGAAGGAAGAAAAGTTTAACTGGACAGAGAAATGTCAAGTAGCATTTGATGAATTAAAGAAAAGATTAATTTCAGCCCCGATATTGGCATTACCATCTGGTTCGGGTGGATATGAGATATATAGTGATGCATCAGGAAAGGGTCTAAGATGTGTACTGATGCAGCACGGAAGAGTTATAGCATATGCATCCAGACAATTGAAGACACATGAAAGAAATTATCCAACTCATGATCTCGAACTTGCAGCAGTGGTGTTTGCACTCAAGTTATGGAGACACTATTTATACGGAGAAAGAATTAAAATCTACACCGATCACAAAAGCTTAAAGTATGTCTTCACACAAAAAGAGATCAATATGAGGCAAAGAAGATGGTTGGAGTTACTGAAGGATTTTGATATGGAGCTAACATATCATCCAGGCAAGGCTAATAAAGTGGCCGATGCCTTAAGTAGAAGACCTGAAGCTTTCTTTCTAAATACACCTAAGGAAATCCTTGAGGATTTGAGGAAAATGGGAATTGAAGTAATATGCCCAATAATCGAAGGGATATGGCAAAACTTACAAGTGCAATCCTCCTTAATAGATAGAATTAAGGAAGCCCAACCAAGTGATCCAAAACTTCAGAAAATCTGGAAACAAACAGAAGCAGGACTCCAGACCGGGATAAGGAAGCATCCGGACGGATCGCTAAGATTCGGAGATCGGTTATGTGTACCCAGTGGAGATTTGAGAACGGAGGTCATGACAGAAGCCCATAACTCACAATATTCTATTCATCCGGGCAGCACTAAGATGTATAAAGATTTGAGACAGACGTTTTGGTGGCACGGGATGAAGAGAGAAGTCGCCAGATTCGTGTCCAGATGTCTCGTCTGTCAACAAGTGAAAGCAGAGCATCAAAGGACAGCCGGACTTCTTCAGCCATTACCCATACCAGAATGGAAGTGGGAGCATCTCACAATGGATTTTGTGACAGGACTGCCTAGGACCCAAAGGGGTAATAATGCTATTTGGGTCATTGTAGATAGACTTACAAAGTCCGCTCGTTTTCTTTCTTTTCGAGTTGGACAGTCAACAGAGATACTGGCAAAAATGTACATGAAACAGATTGTCAGTCAGCATGGAGTACCTGTGAGTATAGTATCGGATAGAGATACCCGGTTTACTTCACACTTCTGGAAAAGCTTGCAGGAAAACCTTGGTACTCAATTGAAATTTAGCTCCGCCTACCACCCCCAAACAGACGGCCAGTCTGAAAGAACCATTCAGACACTAGAAGACATGCTGAGAGCTTGTACTTTAGATTTTGGGGGAGCATGGGATGATCATCTACATCTGGTGGAATTTTCATATAACAACAGTTATCATGATAGTATCAAAATGGCTCCTTTTGAAGCACTATATGGTAGAAAGTGCAGATCGCCGATATGCTGGACCGACGTAGGAGAAAGACAATTGTTAGGACCAGAACTGGTGACACAAACTGTGGACATAGTCAAGATAATAAAAAGTCACTTGCAAGCAGCCCAGGACAGACAGAAAATGTGGGCTGATAAGCATCGAAGAATACTGGAATTTCAACCGGGAGATCATGTTTTTCTGAAGATTTCACCAACCAAGGGAACCATCAGATTTGGGACCAGAGGAAAACTGAGTCCGAGATACATTGGGCCCTTCGACATATTGGAAAAAGTAGGGAATGTATCATATCGGCTTGCTTTACCCCCAACACTGGAGGGAGTCTACAATGTATTCCATGTTTCCCAATTACGAAAATATGTGTCTGATCCAAGCCATATACTCGATCATTCAGAAATCACCGTTGGACCTACACTACGGATCGAACAGAGACCCGTTGGGATCTTGGATCGAAGAGAAAAGGTACTCCGCAATTGGGTCATTCCATTAGTACGAGTCGCATGGAGCAAGGACTCACCTGGAGATTCAACTTGGGAGAAGGAAGAAGACATGCGGAAGCGATATCCGTATCTATTCCCTAATCCAGGTTAGCAATCAATCGTTGTACTAGTTATTTCAAATTCCGAGGACGGAATTTTTCTAAGGGGAGTAGACTTGTCATATTATTATTATTATATTATTATATATATTATTATCAATTATTATTTGCTTCAAAAAAAAAATTAAATAGAACTTTTCATGGCATGACACATGTCATGCTATGTGTACACTAGAAGGTGGAGAAAGAATACACCTCACCACTCCCCATTAATCTTTTCCCTCCCCCACACAAAAACACCCACCCCAAGCACAACATCAACCCCCTCCTCTATATAACAACACACACACACTTGGGGAGAGAGAGGAAAAGAAAAAAAAAAAAAAAAACAAAAAACACTCACACCCCCCA